>PTEX01000394.1:278903-305792 GCA_003342815.1 Eudromia elegans
GGGGCGTTTGGCGCGCTGCGGGCGCCGGGCTGCGGCCTCCGCCTGCCCCGGCCCTGCCCCTTCCCGTGGCCGCGGCCTGGTGACCCCGGGCGCGGCGCCGGCCCAATCGCGGCCTCGTTGCGGTTGGAAAAGACCTTAGAGGCCGTGGGGCCCAACCGTGACCCCGCCACCGCCGTGCCCGTTAAACCGAGTTAAACCGGCGGTGCTGTCCGGAGGGACCGCATTGTCCTGCAGTCCTGTGCCGCCTCCTGCTCGGTTTCTTGTCGCTACAGCCCGTTTTCTCAGCCTTTGAGCGGATGTTTTTCAGAGGGTGCAGCAGGCTCATGAGCCTGATGGCAGTGTTTGGCTTCTTCAGTGGCCTTTTTTCCAGACCTTTTAACCATGCTGTCATTTGCCCGAGTGTGTTTGGAAGGATTAGGTTTGACCAGCTTGCAGCTGTGAACACGATGCTACCTCACCGTATCGCTCTGGTAAACATCAAGGGTGTTTAACTACTTTGCCTCTATCGCTCTCGTAAACATCAAGGGTGTTTAACTACTTTGCCTCCCAGGTCGGCTCTTGTCACTGGAGGAGTGGTACCGCGCCATGCAGCTTTTTTGTGACTCCCCTCTTTACTGAATGACTTTACTGAGAACTTGGGACAAAACCCTTGTATCTCTCCAAGCTCTGTCCTTATGTGCAGGAGGGTTGAGCAGAACCTGTAGCTGGTGCCAGTCTCTAGGCAAGATTGCATGGGTTAGAAAAGCAAACAAAAAAAAACAGTTTGCTGCTGCTGCAAAGAGACCTGATTTTGAATATTTCTTCCCAGGCTGCTTACAGAGAGGCAGTTTTTCTATCGTAGTGAATTTAACTCCTCTCCTTGGGCTGTGAATATGAAGGATCAATGTTTGGGGTTCCTGCAGTGGTCCTGCACTTCCCTTTGATTTCAGGCAGGTGGAGATGAACTGTGAGTTTATAAGTCATCGTTTAAGAACTTCAGACCATGTCTGGTTACATCAATTGTACTAATAATACATAGGACCCTCCAATGTAGTAAGGTCACAGAATCAATAGTAGAATATTTCTGTGTGCCTCTGTTTTCCTGGTTAGGAGAAAGCAAGAGACTGCCCCGTATGAGGCCATTTTTATATCAACATAGTGCTGTGTGTCTGTGCCGAGGAATATGGCTGGTTTAGTCTAAAATAATAAATTCTTCTAACCAGGCCTGATAAGTAATTCAGAGTTACATGAGGACTTAGTGCCTGAGCACATAGTACTGAATGCCTAAAGGAATGAGATGCTGAAGATCTGGTGAGTAAGTTGTTCTTAGAGTCACTGAATCTGCTTAATGTCCATTGGTTTAGGATTTAGGCTCCCAATCTTCTTGTTGCCCATCTGCATCATTAAGTACTTAACCTACCTATTAGAAATCTGGCTCTTGGTAAGGCTTCAAGTTGTAATTCTCTTAGGAGTGATCTGTGAATTCAGTGGAGTAAGGTGGGATTAGATTGTAATAGAAATGGGCTAGAAATAACAAGAGGCTGGAGTGAGAGTGAAGTCTTGGGTAGGCAGGCCAGTGAGGTGACTTATCTCTGCTCAGGAGAGGTGCCTTCATACTGCTCTTAGTGTGTACCCCCTGGTCCTGTCTGGATGGTACTGGGTTTGTTTGTTTAGTTGATTTTTTTTGAGTTTTGCTTGCACTGGTGTTGATACTGACTTCTGCTTAATGTTCCTTTTGCATAAGGACTGGGACTTCTCGTCCTCCGATGTCTTTTCCGGACTGCAGATTGATCCTGATACTCTGGTGAAAAAGCTAGATTTGGATGCCAGAAGCATCATTTCGTCCAGGACAGGTAAGAGGTGGCTCTCATGCCAAAGCAGCAGGTTCTCCTGGGCTTCTCCTGCCCTGTATGGGCCAGCAGTGCTGGGAGCGTTCCATGTGACTGTCCCCCACAGCAGCTTCCCAGCCTTGGTAGTGATTGTGGTTGTCACTCTGCAGGGTTTCTGCTGCAGATGTGGTGGGGGAAATTTCTGAGATTTTAGTGGTGATGTTGGCCTTGTAAAACTTTCATCAAAATATAAATTATGCAGATGTTTTCCAACACTGTGCAATTAATAAAGCTGAGCTAATTATCACACAATACAAAACAAGGAAAATGTGGATGGAGAGAAAGAGGGGCTGTGTTGGTACTTGGTTTTCATCAGGCTTTTCATCAGGTACTTCTGCAGGCTAAATTAATTTGTTCTCTCATTGCACATGAATTCTGCTGCAGTGACTTTGCCTTCCTGCACTGTTCAGACAGGGTTATAAAGAGACCCAGCTGGGGCCGGAGGGCTCGGGGCGGTGGGGAGTTGCAGCAGCAGTAGCTCATTGATCATGTGTGAGCCTGGAGCCAGGGAACGGGGAGGTTGTGCGAGGACACGTTTGCTGGAGATGCTCGTCCTCCGCATGGACCTTTGCAAGATGACATTGCTTGCAAAATACGGAGCTCGTGGGTTGTCTCTCCCTTGAGAAAAGGACATGTGTGCATGTGTGCGCACATGTGAACACGGCCATCGCTCTAATTAAATTAGACAGCATGCTGTTGAAGGCTGACAGCCCGCAATCCTGGTCTTTCGCTCTAGACTAGAGCAGTACATGCCTGGTCTATAAATAGAGCTGTGCTGCTGGTCTCTGCGCAGAGCTGCGGATGCAGATGTGCGCTGCCTGGCCATGTCCAGCCCTCCAACGGGCTACGTTTGGGCTTCTCACACACGACCGTGTGCTGCCTCCATGCTTCCTCCTCCCTCAGGCTTTCCCTTTGACCTCATAAATGTGTGGGGGGCTCAGAAATGCAATTCAACGACGCAAAAAGTGATTTTATTTTTTTCTCAAGCTGTTGTGCCCTTCTATCTTGTATAACTGGAGTCGTGTGGGGGCTTTTTCATTATGGAAATCAATTTGCCTTTTTTTCTGTGTGTGTTCAGTGAACTGAGACTAGGCTGCGTGTGCGGTGCCAGACACCCTGAGGTGACAAGAGGGGTTCTGAGCTTTGTCCCCAGGCATCTGTGGACAGTGGAGAGCCCATTCAGCAGGAGCTTCGACTGACGTTTTCTCGCATTTTCTGCCCCCATCCTTCCCTTTGCCCTGTGCATAGGGCAGGAGTCTCCTACACATCGTTATTTTAAGACTTAATAGACAAAGAAGTACTTCTCTCCCACTTGCTTTTCCAGCACGGGGCAGGTCAGCTTGGCACACTGGAGGCAGGCTCTCTCTCCCATGCCTTTCGCAGCTGAAGGTGATTTCTTTTCCTGCCAAAGATGCTATGTTGCAGTTGGGAGAGCTGGTGTGTGTGTTCTCCTTGCGTGTACAGCCCGCAGAGCTGAATACTGCCTCCGATCGCTGGTACCCGCGTGCTTTGTGCTAACGTCTGCCCTCGTGTTGCAGAAGGAACCCTCGAGAGGCAGCCGGTGGGGCTTGAGCGCGAACTGAAAGGGGCCCGAGCGAAACGGGCGCGTCTCGGGGCTCGGCGCCGCCCCGGCGCGGGGCGCCCGGTACCGGGTCCGCGCAGGCACCGCTGCCCCCTGGCCGGTGAGGGCGGCGCCGCCAGGGGGCGCCGTAACGGCGGCGCCTCCGCTGCCGCGGCGGGAGGCGGGCGGGGCGCCCTGGGAGCTAAAAATACCGGGGAGCTGTTGGTTTTCCAGCGGCGAGGAGCCTCCTCCGCAAGCCGTGCACGCACACACCGAGTCCAGCCGTGGCTCGCAGAGCTGCAGGGCACCGGTCTGCCTTGATCCGTGATTTAGCCACCGGCAAGAGAGCGAGCCCCCTCGTTTTCCCCAGTGCTGAGTGGGGAATGAGATGAGTGTCTCTTGCTGCTCTTTGGCCTGGGGTTATTCTGAGAGAACAGGATGTAATACCCAAGTTGGGAGAGGCAGCATTGTGGGCGAGGTACCATCCACAGCACTGTTAGTGGTTGTGGGCAGCCATGTGGGGTGTGAAGAATTGGAAAGGGATGGCAAATGCCTCTTGTTTTGGTGGCGTTGGTTCTTGCCAATTGGAGGCCCTGGTGTTACAAGGATTTCTGAGGACTCTTGGTGTGTTCTGGAGACTCAGTCATTTCCCTGTCAAATACCTGATAACCTCTGGGAATCTCTCATTATCGTTAGAAACAAAGTTGATTCAATATATTTATTGTGATCAGCACAAGGTATCAGCTTTGGCAGTTTTGGCATGGTTGATTCTTGCAGCATCAGAAGGAAAGAGTGGAATCGGCAAGAATAAAAAACAAATTCACTTCAGGTAAACCTTGCATCTCTGAGGGCAGAAATTCGGTGGTCTAAAATGGAAAGTATTTTAATGTAGGCAGCTCTGATCCTTCCGAGTATGAAGCAGACAAGATGCAGCTACTTTCTCCTGCTCTGCGTCTTGTCTTTAATCTTAACACCAGATTCCAGATGATTTCCACATGCTTGTAGGTTACAGAAAACAGTGACACTGCTGCTAATGCTGGAATTAAGTCTATGAGTTCGTTGCTGAATGATTGCTTCCTATCAGTACTGTCTACTTAGCCACTGACGTAATGTAAATCAAATACTTTGCCATAATCTAATCCATGCAAGGACCTCTGTTATTAGTGCAAGTGAATAAATCTCATCTGGGTGAGCCTCCGTAGCGTGGGAATTGTATGTTTCCAACTAAGTCAGAAATAATGGCCTGTCATATGGGGACTGTATGTGTTCTGGTTTAGTTTTTTTAGCTGTTGCTTTGACTTTCCTTTCTCGGCATTTGCTCCTTGAAGCAAGAGCTTGTTCAAATGTGGCTCTGGCAGGACGCATGCCTGGAAATGTCTTTCTCTTTCTTTTTTGGAGTGGATGATAAGCAAGTTGTGGAAATGACACAAACAACTGGATTGGCAGTTCCCTGCTTGGTCTCCAGCTGCTTCGGAAGGGAGTTGCCACAAGATGTGTTGCTGAGAAGAGGAAAAGTACAGGAGTAGCAGGTGTTGCCACTTCAGAGTCAGTTGAAGGGTGGTGGTTTGTTACCTCAATTTCTTCGACTGTGGCAGGAGTCACTTTTCCAGATTGGTTGAGCTTTTTCTCTGGTACTGATGATTCAGGCGAATGTGGAAGGTAGAGCAAAACCATTTGCTATGTCTGGTCATGGTCTGGTCCAAGGTTCCCCTCCTCTGGAGTCTGCTTTGACTGCTTTTTTGCTGTAGGTCTATACATTGTTTTGATATTTTTCTTTGATGCTTAATCTTATTAATTATTTCCTTTCAGAAATACTTTCCTATGATCTGCTTTGGGTTTGCTATCAAAGCTGTGCTGTGTTTAAACTCTGCTTACCTGGTTCTGTCCAACCCTTCCTTATTTTGGGTATTGATTGCTACACTGCTTTATTGCTATCTTAGGGGAAGGCCTAAGCTGACTTCTTGATTTAATTTCATGACAAAAGTGCATGGCGAGAGCTGTCTTTGTGTTTTCCAGCTCGGTCAAATTTGGCAGGAGGATTACAATAATTAGAAAGCATTCTCAGCGGTGGCTAGTGATAGAACTAGGGGAAACAGCCACAAATTGAGGCACCAAAAGTTCCACAGGAACTTGAGGAAGAATTTCTTAACGGTGAGGGTGACAGAGCCCTGGAACAGGCTGCCCAGAGAGGTGGTGGAGTCCACCTGGACATCACCCTGTGCCACATGCTCTAGGCGACCCTGCGTGTGCAGGGGGGTTGGACTAGATGACCTCTACAGGTCCCTTCCAGCCCTAGCCATTCTATGATTCTATGATTCTGTGAAATAATGTGCTTGAAGGTGCAGGAAAATTCAGCAACTACAGACTGCAACAAAAGCTTCACAAAAGTTGGTGACATGGGGATGCGAAGTGATACAGGATATTAGCATGAATGAATGTGCTGGGCCTTGATGTTGAAGCTCGGACAGCCTGGTGTGGGAAGTTGTATAAAGATGTGAGAAGGTTTCAGGCAGCTGTATTCTCTAATATCTTTGTTTTTCCTCTT
This sequence comes from Eudromia elegans, assembly GCA_003342815.1. Classification (NCBI taxonomy): domain Eukaryota; kingdom Metazoa; phylum Chordata; class Aves; order Tinamiformes; family Tinamidae; genus Eudromia; species Eudromia elegans. Next base: position 284,878 of record PTEX01000394.1, read on the forward strand.
CATATCTTGAGAGCTTTAGTCCTCTAAAAAGCAAGACTCCCTTGCAACACTGGTTGGCAATGAGAAGAGCAGAAGAGCGCAGTTACTCAGCTTGTGACAAAGAAGCTTCTGCTCAAGAGGAATGTCGTTTCCTGTGAGCTGTAAACTGTAAAGATATAAGCTGATAAAATCAGACCAAGCAAGAACCTGACTGCTTGGAGCTACTGGAGGCTGCCAACTCTGCCCCAGCCTTGCTCCCTCCTGTCCCCCCCACCTTTTGTAGATATTTTGTGCATTCGTTTTGTCACCACTTCTCCCTCTGCCAAGGCATTGACTCTCCCTTTCTGTTTGTGTCTCAGCTCATGTCTCATGTTCCAGATTTGCTGTGTCTATCACATTATACTTGCTTATCTTTGGGCTCTGCACCTACTTGTCCTACCTTTTGTTTTTTTCTCCCATTGTAGCCTCAAGTCAGAATCCGGAAAGCTGGGGACTGCTGACTTTGGAGTCATACTGTAGGATTGTGCCTAGCTCTGTAGGCTGTGACTTGCTTTCCTGTGTTTGTCTGCTTTTATGATGGGTGATATACTGGAATACTTAAAAGACCTGTCCTATCTACTCTTTCAACTTCTCTGTTTCTCTAGTATTGGGACTCTTCACCACAGGGCAGTGACTCTGCTGTCCAGTTGCTTGTGGAAGTACAGCTGTGGCCATTCTACTCTTAGTCTTCCAGGAACATGGCAGGATCCAAATCCTCAAGTCTCCCATAATTTATTTCTATTCCTTCCTTCAGCATCTGCCTGTTTGTGGTACTGGAATTCTTCCTCATTTGTCCTTGTCTGTTATCATAGCTCTTGATGAAACACTTCTGTGCAAATGCTGGCGTTTTGCACGGTTGGTAGAAGCGAGTGGTTCTGTTTTGGAAGATGTTTGCCTTGTTGCTCTGCAAAGTGGAGTACCTCCCTAATGCATCCAGTCCTTGCACTGCAATGCTGTAGAAACAGGTGAGAGCTGTGAACACCATCCCCACTGAACACCTTTTGGTTGTGGCCTTTTTCATCTCCCTTATAGCTTTCTGCCTGCCATGGCTTGTAGGCTCCACCTTCAGGGAAGCAGCTGTGCCTTTCTCTATATTGCATAGTGCTTTGCCCTGTGAAATACAAGAGATTCTTTTTCTTTTTTTCCCCCGCTGTTGGCATGTTGAAGTGTTTAAAATCAAATGGTTTAAAACCTTTTAATCCTGTTTTGTTTCAATGAACGCATCCTTTCTGAATGTCAGTATAAGCCTTTGCTGCTTTTTATAATAAAGATTTGAGATATTTTTAAGTCTTCTGCTGATATTGATCTTTCCCCATTTCTCTGGCACGGAAAGCTGCTAGATCTCCAGGATTCTGCTGCTGTTGGTTTTCTTTGACGTTTAATTCTGTGCTGGCAGCTGCTGTGTGTCTCTTCTGTTTGTTTTGTGAGGAGTTCCTTTCTCAAGCTGTTCCCTACTGTAACGCTTTTCAGATGGAGAAGGGTGAGTGTGGTTTGCTTGGCAAATTGAGGCTGACAGCAAGTGGCCTGTGAGGAGTGGCTGTAGCCTCTGCAGTGTGTGTATAGAATGCAGCCCGCTGCGGTGGTCCAAAGTGATGAGATCTTCCTGCTCCATCTGTCTTTGTTGTTAAACTGCCCAGGTGCAGCTTTGAGCCAGACTCTGTGAGTTTTGGAAGCTTTTAAACAGCTCTCCTGTAAACGGCGTCAAAGGCAGCTCGTTTGAGATGCCCTCAGTTGTTTTCATTGCACCGAGTTGATTTTAGCACATTTGAGAAACTCTACTTGACCTGTGGAGGCTCCCCCTGGAGACACCGCTATCTGAGTAGTGGTTGGGCTGGGATTTCCTGTCTCTGCAGGTGGGGACTGGTTATCACGATGGCTTCAAAACTGGTGTTCTGGGATCTTGGTGCCAGGCAAGGCAGCTCTGTAAGACCTCGTGCCCCAAAGGACTGCAAGAATGAACGGTGCTGGTGGGCCTTTGGTAAAGCACAGTTCCCCTTCCTTGCTCAGGCTTGAGGAACAGGAGGAGGAAAAAGAGCTCAGGAGAGCCACTAACCACTGCAGTCGTTCCATGTTTCTCTTTCCTATTCTGTCTACTGGAATTTTAGCCATGTAGCAGATGTGAAGAAGCTGCGTAAATAGCTTTATGTCCCGTTCAGTCCCAGATTGCTGTTTCTTCCAGGGTAGGTGTTTGCTGCATACACCTATGTAGCAAAAATCCCCAGGGAAAATGCTAGATAGCAGTTTAAGTATCAAAGTAATAATCTTTCCTCCTTTCCTCTGCCCTAAGGTTAATGATTGGGCATCTAGAAGAGGCCATGAAAGAGGCTGTATGTGTATCTGTGTTTTTGTTGCATCGGTTGAGCAAACGGCCTCCCTCTGTTTGCAGCAGAAGTGCAGTCAATGAAACATCGGTAACTTCCAGGCCTTGAGCTGAGCTGTAACTAACTCTCTGTCCTTCTACCCTGGCTTCTGTGACACGTTGCAGCAAGAGTCAAAACTGGTGAGATGGAAGCAGCAAATACAGCCTGTGGGGACCATGCTCTGCATGGAACAGAGCACTGATTGTGGCAGTTGGGAGTCCAGTTCCTTCCTCATAGAGCAGAAGCGGAAAACGCAGATCTCCTGGAGAAGGAATGCGTTGAGCAGGAAGGATTTTTACTTCTGACCTTGCAAGTGCTGACCAGCTGCTGTTGACTCAGTAAGGAGGCCGTGCCATGGCTTGCGTTAGAAAGGAGAGAGCATTTGAAGGTCTAGGAGTAACGTGTGCTGGTTAAGCTGGAAGATAGAGGTTGCATCCAGAATAGCCACCATGGGAAGCTTACGAGGGTTACTCTAAATAGCAGTTTACTGTAATTTCCTTCATTGCTTTGTGGCTGAAACTTTTTGATTTTTGGCTATGCCCCTAGGAACTGCTCGAATGTTGGCGGTGCCACATGAATTTGAGAGCATTTGGCATCTGTGGCTGAGAAACAGACCTTTTAAAAGCTGCATGGTGTTTGTGAGGAGCTCAGATAGCGAAATGGGGTTTGGGAAGCCCCTGCCAGTGAGGTTGGAGGATCTCATGCGATGTAGTTACTCAAGAAGAAGATCTTAGGTTTCAACAAATCACCTCAAAGCCGGAGGACTCTTCAATGACTTTGGTCCAAGGGATGGAAACCAATGAGACTTTATTTCAAGACCAGAGTTGTCCAAGTCCTCTAGTAGTCCTCAGCAATGGAAAATAGTGATCTGTTCTGGGTGGCTTCTGGAGAATTTGAAGTGGGAATTTCACTGAAAGTTAAAGATACTAGTGTTTAAAAAGAATGCAGGTGGCTTAAAATTGGTTTGCTTTGTACACATTTGGTTGTGTAGTTTGGTGCCTGCTGTCAGAATGGCTGCATGAAGCTCCAGCTTAATTAGAGGCAGTACAATTAAAAGAGAAGATCAAAATTATCATCTGAAACCTGCACTGTTTCAAGTATTTTGACTTCTCTTCTGGAAACAGGCCATCTTCCTTCTGTGTGGTGCTTTCTGACAGATCATGGAGATCAGTTGTGTTAATATTTATGGATGTCATTAATTTTCTTTTTCTTCCCCTCCTCCTAGCCATGGGTAAGTTTTTAAAATCAGTGTTTTGAAAAAAAGCCTCTCCAGTTAGCTAGTGGTCATGGATACCCTGCCCTATACAAACATCGTAACATTTTCCAGAGTGCCTGAAGCTGCCAAGAAGTTAGCAGCCAGCTTTAGGGAGAGGAGGCCATGGGGAGAGCCTTGGAATGAGTTTGAATTCTGCAGTCACATCCTTATCGTGGCCGTTCTTTGTGGCTGTGGCTGCTGTGTGATGGTCACAGTCAGTGATGGTGGGGGCTGTGCAGGCGCTTACCTGGAGGTGAGGGAGGCTCATGTCATCTGCTGCAGTGGTCCGTGCAGGGTAGAAAGCTGGGCTGCTGTGGAAGTAGCCCTGGGCACAGGAGAAGCATCTGGGCTGTTAAAGAAGAGAACGGAGTTTAATGAAAAATGGATTTGGGGACTCATTCAGTGGCTGTTGTACTCAGAAACGCTGTTACCTGTTTCCACAGAGAGAAATCTTCCAGCCTTTGCAGAAGTTGAGCACTCAAGGGTAGACTTTTTAGTTCCAAAATGTGTTGATCCCTTGAAGGGATAATGTAATAAACCCTTAAGGTTTTGTTGAAGGGAGCATTGGGAGCAGTGACCTCTGTGCTTCCAGATCCGGAGTGCTAGGTCATGGCAGATGCTACAGAATATGGTACGTTGTTTGGGGTGACTGTTTTCCAGAACTTTAATGGGAAACTCATCTCCTGCAATCAGCCTAATATGGTGAGACACCCCAACTTGCACAGTAATACATCTTCTCTGCTTAGGGCAGTACTGGAGTTGCAGTGTCATGAACCAAAATTCATTGCTTTTCTGGTGTAACATCTTTGATGCAGTTGAGTTCTTGTAAAATTATAAATTATATATAGGGAAAGCGTATGTAATTTTGCACTGGTGTCAAAGATATTACTCCCCACAGGTCCCTGTGAAGAAACTCTCTCACGGAGTGTGAAATGAACAGTTAAACACTAAGCACATCTAGAAAGATTCCCATAAAGAGAGGAAGAAAGGCCTTGGGAGAGGGCCTTACTGACAGCTCTGGAAGTTAAGAGACCTTCCCTTGTCATCAGAGCAGCTACAGAGTTGTGTCAAGCTGTCAAACACATTTCTGAAATGTGCATCCTGGGAGTTTAATATTTAATATCTGCTCTGTTTAGAAAATAGCTAGAGATTGATAAAGGGCAGATGAGAATAGAAGTCTTTTTCTTTTGAGTTGCCCATTTTGCCTTGCCTTGCCATGCTTTTGGAGTATAAAAATAAATCAGTCTCCATTCTCCGCTGACAATATGACCAGGAATGCCCATGTGAGGAAAGATACTTTGCTTGGATGTTCTTTCCAAGAGCTTTTATACTGCAGTTGTCATCTATGCAAATTAGATTGATTTATCAAGGGATAAATCTCTGCCCTGCTAATGCGGGTCTTACATGAACTACAGGCACTGTGTTTAATGGTAAATCTCACAAGAGTTGATGCCCATAATTCAGACTAAGTGGGATCTAAAATATTATCGTATGTAAGTTATCCTTTAATGGAATAGTAGCAGTGTAGCTTGTTCAAGGTTTATTTTAAGTATGCAGGCCATTAATAGGGGCACTCACAAATAATCTGTAATGATTCAGTTACCGTACAGATCGCCTATAGGTTATAATTATGGGAGGAGATGATACTCTTCCAGAGCCATCTTTTTACCTCAGTCCACCACCAGCTGCAGTGCACACTTAAGAAATATACTGTAGTGCTCATTCCTGCGCTGAGATCCCTTCTGTCTAGGGGATCCTGAGGATATTCAGAGCCTTTTGTGAACAAGATTTCTCTTTGTGGATAAAACATGTGTGCAACAACCTGAAGTCTGTTTTCAGTGTTCAAAATACTTGGGGTATTTTGAGATGCTAATGTAGACATGTTTAGATTGAACCAGCAGTGTTAGGAATGTGCTGTGAAACTAACAGGAGAATATGGGTTATGCAGGAGAGGATGGGTTATCCAAGCAGATGTTGAAGCAAGCAGTGACTTGTCAGCTTAAAGGGACTCTCTGAAGCATCATACCTAGTGGTGTTAGTAGTCAACTGCAATGCAAAATGATGTTTCAAAGGGTCTGGCAGGGGTATTTCAGAGAAAAGGGAGGAGATCTGCTGGTGCTCTTTGAAAATGTGCAGAAAGCCCAGGCAACTAATAGATCTGGTTAAAGATGGATCTGGGAATATCAGGGACAGTCACGCCTAATGTAGTTGTGTGTACATGCTCTAGGCTGATTTCCTTATGATGATTTTGTAGTTATACAGCTGTTTGTTTTTATTTACTCTTGTTTTCTCATTCCTTTCAAACTAGGGCTTGTTTGCAAATTTAGGGCACTGTATGTTCCTGTGTACCTGAAAGAACGGAGTGCCTTCACACAGCTAGGGCATTCCCAGCTGCTATGGATACAGACTGTGTCTGTGCATGTGGTAGTTATTTTGCAATGTGTTTTGAGTTCAAATAACCTGGATGTGTCTGTTGACAGGAAGGTACGTGAAGGCTGTCCCAGACTGCAGGAATTTTGCTAAGAGAAACCACAGTTTTGAGTTTGAGCTGCTGCATTCCGTGGTGTTTCTGTCTTTAAAGTTCATTTCTCAGTGAAACCATCACTGCTCATCCTCTTCATCCCAGGACTTGGCATACGTGTTCTCTTGTACTGCTGCAGGCCCATGCCTGCTTAATGCCTCTGCTTAATACCTCTGCCATTTTCTGTTTATGGGTTTAGCATACATATATGTAGATGCTGCTGTTCATATGCAATTATTTTAACTTTTTTCTTCTGAAATAGAGACTGTAGGCCAGCTTACTCTGGTCCAGTAAAGATTTTAACTAATTTCAATGCTGTGTACTATTGTTGCTCTGTGGCTGTTGCTCTGCCTTTCCTAATGGCTCTTCTGCTGCACATTATCCAGCTCCAGAGCTGCCTTTGCATGAGAGAACCAATTTCCTCTGCTGTAACTTGCGTTTCGTGAAGGTGCAGAGCTGCTGACGCAGGTCATTCCTCCAGATCAGCACCATACCTGAAATTTTATGACTTAGTCATGTTACAGATTTCTAACCTTGACCTTCTTTGAGTGGTTTCTTCTTTGGTAGCCCATCTTTTGTGCCCTCTTACAGCCTTAAAAAATGGAGATGGAACTCAAGGACAGAAGGCTTTTGTTGTTTCTCCATTGTTCAGATTTGGGTCACTAGTGTGTTTGGATCAGATGCTTATAAACCAGTTAATTCTAATCTCAAGTCCAAGAAACTATAATGGAAAGTGAAAAGCCCAGCAGTTGCCTCCGAAGTCATCAGTCCTGCCAGTGACTTTTGTTACGCTGAGACACTCCAGAGTTAGGTATGGTCTCCTTTTCCTCCTGCTTCTTTCTGAGTGCTTGTTCTTGGCAGCATCCTTGGCCCCATGTGAGGTATGTACTTTGCTTCCATTTTACAAGTTAGAGTATTTTCTTTAAATTGAATAAAAAGATTTGACATGTGAAGAAGGTGCAGAGGGACCCAAGGATGGGATGCAAAAGCTGAATGCAAAAAGCACATTCCTCATGGAAGCTGCAGAGGTAGGTTGGTGTACTTGCTGGGCTCTTAAATATATGTGTGTGTATATATATGTATATATACACACTTATATATATAGTCTGAATTAGGAGCTTCTCCCCTCCCTGCTATTTGAGGAAGGGAAAGAGAGATATAGGACAGGGCATGGTGATATATGCCCCTAGTATATAAGCTCAGAAAAATCTAGATGAGACCTTGGGTCTGTCTGGATGCTTGTTCTGTATGTCTCCGCTGTGTCTGCTCCAGCTGCGACTGCATTGCTGGCTCCATAGCAGGGGAGGAGGTGTCTGTGGCAGAGCAGAACAGCTTTTGTTGCGTGCTCTTTTTTAGATGTTAGGTGCCCTCATTAGAGGGCAGCAGAACTCTCTGTTTTTTCTAGGTCAGTTCTGTATTTTTGAATGATCTTTTTCTGCTCCACAGGACATGCAAACAAGATTTTCCAGTTCTCCCTTCCCTTTTTCTTACCGCATGAAGTGCGGAAAAAAGCAGCGTTCATATAAAAACGTCATCCAGTGTAAATGAGCGCAAAGCAATAACAGTGAAAACTTGCTGCTTGGAAGTGTTGCAAATTCAAGGGAGATGCAGCTTCTTCAGGATTAAGCCCTCAACAGCTAGCACCATATGTGAAAAAGCATCCAAAGGAACATTTCACAGCTAGCTAACTTATTTTTCCCTCAACCTAATTCTTCTTTGACCTATATGTCCATATGCATCTATTGATTGTGTGCTCTACCCCAGCTGCTGCTGCTGCCTTTTTCTGCGTGAAGAAAATACTAAAGAACCAGCCTTCTTTTCAGATATGCAAGTAATCTTTAAATGAGATCTGCTAGTACCCCTTCCCCCACCCCTGTTCTCTGTAATGTAAGTGCTATAAGTAATTGTGGCATAGTCTTTAAAGGCTAAGGGAGGCTTGGATTTGGAGCCCAACATTGCAATACTTAATACATTATTTATTATGTAACACTCACAGAAGAAGCCTGTGGTGCTGTTTGGCTTTGCAGCTAGTGTATTTTTGGCTTAGGAAAAAGCTGTGCAGAAATTCTGGCTGGGCCTGAGCATTTCGGTGCACGTCTTTATTTGTTAGCAAAATTTTGCACACTGTTGACCTCTCCAAGGGAATGCGAGTTGGTCCAAGGCAGCTGGAATAGCAGGGAAACTATATTTCAGTTTTAGTAGCGTCAGCCATTGATTTTTGACAGATGGCTCTGATTTTGCAAGGTCCTCAGAAACCAACTGCATTAACAAGGAGAGAATGAATATTTCAAAATACGTACTGATGGGTCTTGTGTATTGAGAACCATTGCAGAATCTTCCTTCCTCTTTCTGAAGCTTCGTGGCCTAAGATGGTTGACCATGTTGGAGGGTTGATGGCAGGGCAAAAATCCATGTTTTCCTCCCAAAGTGCGTTGGATGCTTCTGTGTATTGCACGTTTTCAGTCTCTCCCTCTCCCCACCCCTTGGGGCTTTTTGGCACATGCTGCGCTGTGGTTTGAGCTGTGGGTCCTCAGGGCTGGGTAGGTGCTGTCACGTGGATCAGAGGGGCCCTAGCAGAGCAGGGTGTATGTGGCTGCTTTGTTCATCCTGTGTTTTTTATTTTTAGGGTGGTAGTATTTTAAGTCCACAAAGGTCAGAAGTGGAACAACCTTGAGACTGGCAAATGTTTTGCTCCTGGCATAGTAGCTTGGATCAGTCCCACCTCTTGAAGACCCCCCATTTCTGCTTTTTGCTCTTTCTCTGGATTGTACTGAGAAGTTGGCATTTCTTCCTATCCCTTAGTTGTGACCCTCTAGCAAATGGAGGACTAACAAATAATTTCTTAACAGATAACGAAAGTGGAACAGCACCAGAAAAATGTGACATAGCACTTGGCAGCTCGTAGTGCATTAGGTAAAAATTAATATGCTGTCAATAGGATAAAAAGTTTAAACTCGATCTAAAATCAAGTGAAGATGTCCTAGTGATGGCTCTCTAGAAGTGTTTGCATATGGATCTAAACCCGTTTGACTGCTTGGTCCTTGTGCCTGCTACTTGCACCTAATAAGGGTTGTTCTAGCATCCTTTTCCCCAAGTAGAACTTCTCTTCTGACTTGTGTTTTCAGTGCCGTATGGAGAGGTCTTCTGCTGGTCCATATTTTCAGATGGAAGAATCTTATCTCTTCCAAACTAATCAGATATATTTGGTGGGGGGAGGTAGGATGGTGGGGAGAGAACAGAAGGGTTCTCAGCAGGTATGTTTCAAGGCACGAGGGCCTAAAGATCTTAAGATGGTCATTAAGGTTAGGGATGTGTAGTGTGGTTTGATGTATCTGATGTTTCTATTTCAAGGATTACTTCTGTTATAGGAGCAACTCCAGGTGATGAAATCTCCTTGGTTCGTTGGCATCTGCCAGGTGCCCTGAATGCTTTATAAGGGACAAAGCTACCCTGTTAGAGTGGAGGATGCTAAAAAGCAGAGAAGTGAGGCGATTTCCTTAAGCTCCCTCCCGGAGCTGACAGATCTCGGGACGCTCTGTTTTGGTGCTGCAGTCTTAGATCTGTGAAGATCAAGGCGGTGCCAAACGTCTGGCAGCTCTGAAAACTGCTGGTGTGTCAGATAAGCATCTCCTGTGTTTTGGTCCTTCTTCCCCAAACACACATTCTTTTAATAACGCGGGTGTTTTTGCAAGCGTGTTCAGCTGGCGGCCACGATCCCCTCAGCGCGGGGTAGGTGGAGCAGTGGTGAGAGCTGCCGCAGAGCCAGCCCTTCCCTGAAGCCTGTTTTTCTCCATGCGCTGCTGGCAGAGGTGCAGGGAGTGTTGGTGTGTGAAGTGGTGGAGCCCATTTCTTTTAAAAACATTCCTTCTTTTAAAATAGATCTGGTGGGAGAGGACATCGTTTCCAGAATGGTGACTGATCCTGTATTTCAACCTTCAAGTTAATGGGAAGGGAGCAGGTGGTGGTGTGGAGAAAAGAAGAGGTTTCGCCTCTCCTAGAGGCGACCGGGGTTTATTTTTCTCATAAAAATTTCATCTCCGTTTCAGTGAGCCAAAAAGGCATATTTGAGCCGAGTGGCTTGCTCTAATTTAAGACTTGTTTGAGAAAAAAGTAAATTGTCTTGTGTGAGGATCGTTATGGGAAAGATGAAGAGTCCTCAGCAGGGTCATAAAGTCCAACTTTTGGCAGGAGATGAAGAATCCTGCAGGAGTTGTGTAATGATGTCATGATCACAGTGGCTTGTCTAAGGATTTGGTAAAGCTGCAGGATGATGCCCGTGTTTTTCTTGGAGCCAAGGAGGAGAGAGAAGTGCACGAGAGAATCAAGAGCTGGCTGGACTGGAAGACGTTCTGAGGCTCCAGCAGGTTATGTAAGATGGCAGAGGCAGTGAGCATCCCGAAACCTCCGGGCGTTTGGGAGCAGCTCAGAATTGTTTGCTTGAGCACAAGAGTGGCTGAGACAGAACAAAACCAGCACCAGCCAGAGATGGTGCCTGGCAAAAGGGTGAAGCAGGATTCAGACCAGTTCCACCTCTGGGACAGCCTGGGTACCAGTGAGAAGGGAGACTTGGTGTGAGCTTGGGCAACTCCTGGGATGAGTGTTTTCATAATGAATTCCAGTTCACCCAGAGGAGGGTGGTGCGGATTACGCTTGTCAGAGTGTGTATTCAACAACAACAAAATAGCAGTTAATTTACTATGTCGCTTCTAAATACTAGAATTCAGAGATTCAGAATACTAGAACAGCTTTTCAAGGTTAAAGGTACATTATGGTGATGTTAATACCAACATTGGATTACCTTTGCCTGTACTTTAGGGACATCTGCTTGACCTTCCCAGTCTTGATCTGATGGGGAAGCATTTGCTTCGTGCTGCTGATCAGTTCTCTTGGGTTGCACAGAAAAAGGCCCTGTGTTTCTGGCCTGGATACAACTTACCTGCTCCTTCAGCAAAGTCTGCCCTGAGAAAATACATAGGTACTGCAGACGCTAACCTGGAATAGATGCTTTGAAACTGGGATCAAGCTGCCTCTTGACCCCATTGTAGACCAGCTGAGTAGCTTGGGTTGCTTGTTTTTGTGCTTCTGCAGGCTGTTTGGTATTTAGTGCCCTTCGTTTGAATGCTTTCCAGTTTGTAAGATCTACTGTACGTGTTCCAGCAAGAGGGGAGGGGCAGAAGGGGCCCTGCAGCTTGAGCTGTGCATTGCATCCCCGCTGCTGCCTCTCACCGCTGCTGCCTGACTGCACGTGAACAAAGCCCAGTGATGAATTAGGGGCCGGAGGCCAACTCGGTGTCTGGGACAAACAATTTGGGAAGCTTTCCCAGGTACTTCCACCCTCCTTCATATTTATGTCAGTGTTTCAGTCCACGTGCAGCAGCTTCTAAGCTACTTATCTTGCAAGCGGGGTTACAACTGCCAGATCAAAATGTGATCAGGATCTGGCTAATGAATCTTAGGCTGTGTAAATCATGAAAGGACACAGGCTTCATGTGGGCTGATTTTTCTATGCCTAGAGGTCAAAATCCTCATGTATATGTTGCCTGAGCAGGCAGGCAGGTAGGAGAAGCTATTATGGTAAAAACTAAAGTAGATGATATGGTTGCCTTCCCAGTCCCTTGGTGCTCTCGAACTGTTAGGTGTTTGGGTGTCCTGGTGTGCAGGCACTCCAAGAGCTGCAGATGGCTGGATTAGCTCTTGATGTATGGTTGTGCAATAGATAGGCCAGCGTGCGGAGGGGGAGTGCAGCACACTAATCTACAACAAAGACTTAAAAATCAAGGGTAAGCTCTGACATGTGATTATTTTTTTCATTTCCCTGTTGATGCATGGAGAGTTAGTAGTGGAAAAAAAAAAAATCCACCCGTAATATAGGGAGTCTAAGACCAGACATGTTAAGGAATCCAAGGAAATCTGCCAGGAAAGTAGAATTAATCAACAGTTAAAATAACCTAGTGGAAATTTTGCTGTGATCCTAAGGAGCTCTGAGTAAGTTTGAGTAATTACTTCATGACAGTTCGGATGGGAGCAGTATGGAAACATTGCTGGAAACTCTGCTCCTTTAAAAACACTGGGCCTTCGGCACTGTCTGAGCACATGTGGCTGTAAATGTGCAGAAGGTGATTTTGGGGACTGCTGAACATCTTTAGCACAGGGATGGAAAAAGCACATGTGCTTTGATCACCTCAAAGGGAGAAGTTATTAGCCAGCCTGGAGATGTAAACTCGTAACAGTGTTTGCAATCAAACGCAGTCCTTCGCCTTCAGATTAATCTGGAGATCAGTTTTTCAGCGTTGATGGTAAAGGCATGGAATAGGAACAATGATTTAAATGGCCTAGGGCTGTTTTTCCCTGTCTGGAAATAGAGCAGCTGATGAAGTTCTGTAAAATCTTGGTTGTCATGAAGAGAGGTATGCCGGGCTCTTCCAGGGAGATAACCAGAATAACTCAAGCCAAATTGTAACAGACTGGACTGAGGATGGGCAAAGAACTTTTAGTCTAAGGGTCTCTAAAACTCCTTATTGCAAATTTCTGGTGGATTTCAAAGCAACTGATCAAATTCCTCCAGAAGAAAAAACATTGGGGTCCTTAAGACATTCTCTCTAAACTCAGACATTGATAGTTGACCATGTTGGAAATGTGATATGGCCTGCATGTGTCTTTGGTTAGGCTTAGCATGTTGTTATCCCGCTGGTGCTGTTTCCGAGTGGTAGAATTGGACCCCAGGGCTCAAACTGAAGCCCTTGAGGCGCCCTTATGTTAAAGTTATATTTTGAGCTTCTTTCTTCTCTTCCATCCATGGCGATCTTGTGGCTGAAAACTGGTAAATTTTACCAGTCTGTTCTGCAGGAATGAAGTGGAAACTGCAGGAATGAAATGGACGCACACGCTTTTAGTTAAGCCTTGAGGAAAGGCTGCATCTGCTCCATGCTTTTTTGCTGAAAGGTTGATTGTGTGGGTTCTGTCTGGAAAATGCGGCCTATGGCCAAGATTGGGAATGTCAGCTACCATAGTGCCGGGGAGGAGAGGAGAGATTGCATTGAAACAGGAACATAAAGGGGGCGATAGAAATGCTGATGCTGCCAGCTGGAAAAAAGGGTATCTTGAGCCCAAGTTGCTGAGAAACAACTGTTTGTTTCATTTGAGCAGGGCAGAGATGGATGGGCTGGATTAACTACCGTGGCACTGAAAGCCAAAAACTACTGTCTATTATTCAAGCACTTCTCTAATGAAAATAAGACGAGGCAAGCAATTTCTTTTTCTTTATTGTTTAGTCTCGCCCAGAATCAGGCACTGAGGCTTCCTTCCAACTTGTCCAATGGGACTTGAACTTTCTTCCTGCCCCTTTTTCTGTGCGAACGATCTGAGTGGTTAACTTCCAAGGCTGGTCCTTCCTGGAGACTACAGTATGGTGTTGCTTAGTCTCTCTCCAGCATCAAGCTGGAGGTTGGAAATGCCCTTCAGCTTCACTGTTTCCATAGTCATGTTCTCTGCTGGCTTTATCAATCACAAAGTCCCGAATTGTTATCCCAATTTTATACAGGATTATGTGGGGCTAGATTTTTAACGTGTTCTACACAAGGGACTGACTGAAGGAATAAGAAGAACCTGCCTCAAGTAGCTGACCCAGCAGTTGTCCACGTGGTTGCTCTGGTAAACGCAGTTCTGATGCTCAGTCCCTGCCCTTTACAAAGTCCTGAATTTATTTTATATTTATTCTGTGCCCTGTGTCAGTGACACTTTGTGAATTGCTCTGCAGAGGTGGCATAAAGCCCTTTTGTAGGACAATGATGGGTCCCTAGGAGGAGAGGAGAGGCACTTGTGCCATGAGAGACTGAGCTGCTGCTGAGCACATTGGTGGGAGAAGAGGAAAGGGAGTTGACCCTATAGCAATATTTGTCATAGCTGTTCAACAGATAGATGTTTTGGGAGATGTGACCTGGCTTTGCCCTCCAAAAATCTCTGTTCAGAGCATGCATCCAAATGTTCCTGTAGGGATTCCTCTGCCGGGTGCTCCCCTCTCCTTAAATGCCCTGTCCTCTACCAGGGTGACTCTTCCGGAGTCAGGACCAGGACAGGTGAAGCCAGAGTCATGTCAGGTCCTGCCCCATCTCTCTCTGGTAACCCCTCTAGTTACCCCTGGTAACCTGCCTTGTCCCATCCCATATGTCGCCTTGTTGCCTGCTGGAGCTGTAGAGCCTGTGTGGCTGTTCTGATTTGCCACTCTGGAAGAGGCAGAGCACAAATGAAGAACCTGTAGCCAGAAACATATTGAGGGGAAAAAAGCGAGATTAGAGAGGAAGGAGATTTTTCCAAACTGTGGTGGTATTAAAGCAGGTCAAAAGCTGTTGGTTTTGTTGAGGTGCTTCTAAAGCTGCTCCTGTTTCATAATTTCAAGCTACCACTGACGATGATTGCTGCTGCGGTATCTGATCAGGAGCATCCTTCCTTCATCTCCGTGCTCCGTGGCAAGAAGCTCACATTTCTGCGGCTCCTTGGGGCGGAGGAGCTGGGCCTGGTAGGGAGGGCAAGTTGGCCACATCTTCGGACAGTTTAGGGGGTCACTTGACATCAGCAATGTAGAGGCTGGGCATGGCTTGAACAAGTTAGGGCAATTGGCCCTTTGAAAGCACAGTGTTACACTTTTATTGCTTGGTTTGAATCAGTCTAGAAGAACCTTTAAACGAGGACATATAAACTGTCACATCTTTTTATCTTTTTTCTTATGACCTCCTCTGTCACCTTCCTCCTAGCCTTGTATGGAAGGATGGGTGTGCTAGGTCAGAGCCAAAGGGCAAGGAGGTTCTGCAAGCGTCTTGCCAGTGACCTGCAGTGGAAGCCTGGGCTGTGGAGCTTCACAGGTCAGCTTGGCATTATGTGAGAGAGGAAAAAAAGAAAAAAAAATCAGGGTTTTGATCAAAAAATCCTGAAGAAAGATGGTTCGTTTGACTCTCCCAGTCCTTACATTGGAAGAGATAAAGAACTGTCCCCTAGCTGCCTTCTCTATGCAGCCCTCATTTAGCAGGTCATAGTGCTGTGGGTCTCTGATGGGGCTGCTTCCCCAAGTGTAGCAATCGAGATAAAACAGCAGTGGTGGCTTTTCAGGATTGTTTCCTCAAGCAGTCCTATTGGACGTGTATTGGAAAGGCATCTCAATGAATCATGTATCATGTGTATTATTGTACTGCAGCTGGGCACTTAGGGCCTCCAGGGCCTGATAGCTATTATGAAAAGCAAACTAATGAGCTCAAGCAGTGAAAAACTGTAGATCCTGCCAGTGCCAAATCCTTGGAGCCCTCTCTTCCTCCAGCCACACGAATTTCTATAGATACTCTCTCTCTCCCCCTTTGCTTGGGAGCCTATTTGTGGAAGGTGGAAAGCTCTTGTGCAAAGTCAAGTTGGACAAGAATAAAGACAAAAATTGGCCTAGAAAGGTACTGCTATTGATTTTGTCTTTAACAGTGGTATAAAATAGACTGTGGAAGCTTTAGACCTCGGGGATGGAGTCTGAAAGAGCAATTCAGCTGTGTCAGACAACCTGCACTGCTGAAGAGCAGCAGGCTCGCTCCCTCCTCGCTCTCACCACGTGGTCTCCCTGCCCCTGCTGCCAGCTTGATTCAGGTCAGCTCCTAAGCCAGCAGAAGGTTAACCCAGGTAGAAGGGTGTCAGATTTTTTCTGCTGCAGGTGCACACCAGAGATGGGTTGGGGGGTGGGAGTAGCTCAGGCTTCTGCCCCCCTGTTGCAGCACCGAGGGTTTGGATAGGCTAAACCCCCATTTGCCTGCGCCCTGAGCTGCTCTCTCCTGGCGCCCGCCTGCTCTTGTATCTGTGCCAAGTTTCCAAACGTCATGTGTTGATAATGCCGCCGGTGCCGATACCCCTGCACATCGCGTGTCGATCTTTCCAGAGGAAACAGCCCGGTCTCTTTGTCATTGACAGAGCAATAAATTAATTGATTTTTATTTTTTTCCCCTCCTGCTACTTCCATTAGAGACGAGCAATACAATATTCCATTTGCTATTTCCTGAAGCAATTCGCTGCCTTCCAGACCTCTCTCTTCTCCCCAAATTATCACCAAGCTTTCTGCCTTATAGCAAGAAGGATGTCTGTATAAGATGGGTGTCTCTTCTTTTATTCATAGACTTGGACTCTTGGCAGAAAGCCACACTGAGGACATTTCTCTTCTGTATCTTTGTTGAAAGTAAGTTGTTCTGATCTTCAAAGGGAGTGCGAGGACCCTGAGCTTCATGCAGATGCAGCTGGTCTTGCTGTACTGATCCGGGCTTGCTGATGGGTGCAATTCTTTTAATGTTAGATGGGCATTGACACATAGAGACCTCAAAATGGTATGCTGCAAACATTTCTTGTCTAAGCATGTAGTGGAAAATGCTGCCAGTGTGCTAAGAAATTGGATTTATTGAACAGAGTTTATTAAATTAAGTCAAGCCTCTCTCATGCTTAAATCTAGCAGATGCTGCTGATTGCATACCTGAGGTGTGGCTTGCTGACTGTTGCCTGACATGTTTTTCTGGAGCAAAGATTCTGGTAGAAGCCCATGTTGAGAAACATGTAAGGATTCTGCTCAGTGAGGGGTTCTTTGGGATGGGAAAGCAGTGGAGTTAACCTTCCTCATCACTTGTCTGCCGCTCTGCTCTGAACTTGATGGTAGACTAAGCAAGAGGCTACGTGGACCATGGAGAGAAGATGCACTTTCCTACAGCTCAATGGTCTCCTCTGCCTGGACACCCGAGAGCAAGAAAACCTGGTTAGAAAATCACCCAGAGATAGATACTATGCCAGTATTAAAGGAACAATTTGGTTATAGCCATCTAACAGATACCTTGAGGCTCCATTGCAATGTGTAGTGCAAATCTTACACTTTCATGCACCTGGAAGGCAATATAGATTTTATATGGGAATTTTATGAACATCCAAAGGAGTGTCAGGGAAATTGTTAGCTAAGAAGAACATATGTGTGGATTTTGAAGAGTTTTCCTAAAATTTCTCCTGGCTTTTTCCCCAAATGGGATTTCTGTGTTGCTTACTAAAACAGAGAGCTTAACTAGATACTTTTATTTCGGGATAGATGTGAGGCAGTGTGAGGGCTTCAGGAATAAACTTCAGGGAGTCTGCTCCTTCTGGCACACTCAAGTCTGTAGTCCTCATTGCTACTGGGAAGAGTGACTGGCCCAGGAAAAAAAAAATGGGATGCAGGGATCAGGCTTGGGTGTTACTTTTGGAAGGCATTTCTGTCTCTGAAATAACAGAAACAGGTTTTTTTTTCTCCTACAAATAACTCGTAGGTATGAGCAGTTATTTCTGAAAAGCAAAATGTGTGATGAAGTATCTGATGCCTCTGAAGCAGGACTGGTAGACAGTGAGGAAATTGTGATACGTGGGGAAGAAAAACCTTCCCTCCCACCTCTTCCTGCCTTCTCTTTTTTCCCGTCTAGACTTATTCCTTAACTACCAAAGAAAGGACAGGGTTAAGTTTATCTGATTTGTGCCCTGTGGGGAAGGGAAGGCTGAGCAGATGGCCTCTTGAAGTCACAAGGCTGAGGACTGAAACAGTCCTTCTGTCTCCTCGAAAGCATCTCCTGTCTGTCTGCCCAGATGGGTTTGCTGTGTGTTGACTTCACTGTGATATCAACTGCCTAGGAGCCCTGGACCTGTGTGTCACAGTGCAAACTTCACCGTACATTTAATGGTGCCTTGTAGATGGCTACCTACATCAATACCCATGTTCCTTTCCCTTCACTAGCTGTCCTTGCTTTTCTCTCCTTTCTCTGGACAGGACCACTGACCTCTCCTTCCTGCCATTTGAATCTATCATTTCAGACGGTTTTGACATTCTTCTCTTGACCTTTACAGCTCAATCTTGCTGCTGCCTTCCCTGTGGAAAACATCTGTGGTGTGATACGATCTCTCTCCTCTGCACGTGCTGCAGAGACTCCTGAATGAGCTCCGGTTATTGCTGTGCTTGTGAGCTGTTTTCTGTTTGCTTGGACTGTTGTACCCAGAAGTTACGTGTCGGTAGTGTCTGCTCCATTCTGTTGCTGCCCAAGATAGCTGTATTGCCTGGAAATATAATGAAGTTGTTGATCACTGTGCAAAGCAAGCAGATTAGTATATTAAGTATAACAATGTGTCATTCTAATTAGATTTGGTACCTACCAGTTAAGGCAAGGAGAGAAATCTCTTAGATACATGTGTTTTCCTTCTCCTTCTCTTTTTAATAGTTAAATCCCTTGATCAGGGTAGCCTAGGCATTACTAGTTGGCTGGTGCTGTTGTTGCTGGCATGCTCTAGCTGGTTATTTGATCTCTGCTGGTTATAAATTTCCAAGAGATGCTCCTATGCTACCTCGGTGGTTACTGCAAAGTTTGCTGGAAGGCAGATTTCAGTCCATCCTGTTAAGATAGAGTCTTCTGGGGGCTTCCTGAAAAAAGGCATCTCTGACATTCAAGTCGAGCTGAGTATGTCAGTCGCTGACCTGATATGGGAGCTGGGTGGTTGTCTGCTGGGCCCTTCATCTGCCAGTCTTGCACATCACGGAAGACATGGATACATGAAGCTTGTCCTCTGGCTCCCTGGTGGTCTCCTCTCTGGTCAGGCTCTAGGCCTACAGCAGTGCTACAGAGAGTCCTTGTGGGTACGCTGCTCGAGTAGCACAGTTGGAAAAACAACGTTTCTTTGCTGTGAAGCCTTGGTACCGATTCACTCTGGATGCTGTCCACTGGAAAGGTTTGAAAAGCTCTGATCAATGAAGGCCTTCAGAACGAGCCTTACCTGAGACTCTGTCTTTGCTGGCCTGCCAAGTACTGCGCAAGAGGGTAAAAACATCACGGGGCTGGCCTGACCTTGGGCAAACGTGGTAGAGATGCAGAATTCTCCTCGCTGCGTCCCTCTTGCTCTGTTGCTCAAGTGCTAGTGATGAGCTAAACTGTTTTGTTAGGAAGATTTTAAAATGTTGAAGATCTAAATGCTCCAAACTAACAGTTACCATAGCAAGAGCCTGATGATCACCACTAAAGACATTTAGATATTAAAACAGCCTGCTACTGCATCTCACTTCCAGAGGGAGTATCCATTTTTGATGAGATTGGAGGATCAAATCCAAGCAGGAGGACCTGCTTTTTTTTTTTTTTTTTGAAGTTGTGTCCTTTTGCAACGTTGTGCTTTCAAAGTGAATGTGTCAAAATAAAAAAGCATCAGATTTTTTTTTTTTTTTGATCGGATAGTTTTATGTTCTTTATTAATGCTCCCTCGAATACTGAATCTGTTCAGCTCTGGGGTATGCAGAAGCTCTTCAGTTAGCAGATATTTTAGCAAAAATGACAGTGTAGTGCATGTGGCTGAATGAAGAGAGCACAGTGCTCTAGAGGTCAGCCCAAGGGCTCGCTGCTTTATAGAAAATGCTAGTGAGTAGCTGCAGATGTGCATGACCCATGGATGCCAGCCCGCTGTCACCGCTGCGCTGCGGTCCATTTACATGCGTAGCTTGTTGTGGCAGCCTTAGTTTACTGTGCAGTTTTCTAATAAATCAGCTGTACAGGAGGGATGGAACAAGACTTCGGGCTTTCAGGAGGCTCGAGCTGCGTGTTACCTGAGAAACAGCCTCTCTTGTACAGCGTGTTGTGTTTACTTGCATGTACACAGGACGGTTTGGAGGCAGGATTGGAGGTGCTGCAGCCTCATCGTGATTTTTGTAGAACATTTAGCTTTGTGATTTATTTGTCGCATCCTTCCACAGCTCTCTGTGCTGAGTAGAACATGCTGATGCTTTCAGCAGCTCAGGAATAGCAGAACTGTGCCATTTTTGGCTTTTCTTTTCTCCATTCTCCTCTGAGAAAAAGGTGAGCTGCAGCTCTCTAATAGTTTCCTTCCCATGACTTACCATGCAGGTGAGCCAGAGGTTCTTGCAGGAACTTGTTTCACACCACGTGAACGCTGTCCAGGCTGAGGTGCGTTAAAGAACACTGCAAAAAAACCCTCAACTTTCTATCTCCTGTCTCTCCCCTGTTCTACCAGTGGAGGGAGGAAAAAAAATAAAAACAGACAGGACTGACCATTAAAGACTATAGCCCTGAAAGTTGAGGAGGAAGTATGGAGCTGCAGATGTAACACATTGTAGCATCCATTGTAATTGCTGAATAGCAGCAAAGGGCGTCCCAGCTCCTTCTGGGGACTTTCACACAAATCCTTTCTTGGTTGGTCTGCTCTCGGTGCTGCCGTGGCAGCAAAAAGTTAAATATTTGTCTCATCTTCTGGGAAGTTTAATTCCCTGTACTTCACTGTTTCTGGGCATTTTAAAACACTTTATCCTTCTTTCCAGTAATTTTCTGCTCTCTTTTATCAGCTTCTTGTAGCATTGAGGGTCTGTACAGCATGTTTTCAGGACTCTTCCTCAATACCTGTGGGTAAAACACAGTTATAGAGAATATATGTGTGTGTTTATAAACATGAAAAGGCGTGGATGTGCGTGCATATCTAAATCTCTCATGCCTAAACTGCACAAGTTACAAAGCTGTCTGAGGGCGGAGTGGATTCAACGTCATCAAGCTGTCAAACAGTAAAATCCGTGTTTGGTTTTTACCATCAAAGGAACATTCAGAAACTAAGGACCAAACTGGAGAAACACGGAGAGGGAATTTACCTGTTGTCAAACCTAGGGAATGAGTTTCGAGACAGCTCGGTAGGGTCACCACTAAATCCATGCAGTAAGACTGCTATAAGAATACAACTGGACAGAACTAGCTTCTCC
>PTEX01000394.1:305862-346945 GCA_003342815.1 Eudromia elegans
GGGGGGAAATTACCAGGTCCCAAAACACATGTAAAAGGGGTAGTAGGAGCCAGAGACTGGAGATGGAAAACAACTGAAACTGGAAACTACTCACAAGTGAGATAACTTATCGAAGGAGCAAGTTCTGCAGGAAATACTAACTCTCTCTTGGGGAATATTTTTAGATGGCCCTTCTGCAGTGGGTACTTTTACAAAAAACTCATCATGAGGGTGAAAGCAAGAAATTGTAGTAAGAAAGTCTATGTAATTCTTTTTTCTTCTGTTCTAAACCTAATGATTTTACAATTTTTTCACACGCACAAAAAATGACTCCGTGTGTGATATTTCTGAGCTGTTTCTTCTTTCTGACTGTATGCAGAGTGTTGCCTCTACCAGGAGTTTGAAACGGAATATGAGGAGAGAACAGGAAAAAAACCCTTTTGATTCCAGTATATTTTATAGCATCCAAACTCCATATCCTGGTGGTTCTGCCTCTTGGGAGAAGATGGAGAGTTGGGATCCCTGTTATGCAGCTTTGATGAGGCAAGTCCAGAAGCCCATTAGTGCTCTCTGGTGCCAGAGTTCTCCCCCACAGGCTGCTACTCTACTTCTGTGGGCATCTTCAGAGCAAAGAAAGCTCACATATCCATGGGGAAAAGGATTTTGGGCCTCCTGGGTCAAGAAATGGCTTGAATCTTTGGACACAGTGGGGATTTTTGGCTTGCTGCCCCATGGAGCCCTGCATAAGCATTGCACAGCTCTAGGTGGCTGTTTTGGATAGTGATGACCTCGCAGTGAATTCGTGTCTGCCCTTTCCAGTTTTTGAAGTATTATTCAATGATGTAGAGCTGAAGATGAAGTTTTAAACAATTGCCTGCAAGCCTGGCCATGCTCAGATTCAGAGCTCAGGTAATAACCCCATAGCTAAGCATGGGCATTTGCTCAGGAGTTAGGGGTTTTATCTGGATGAGGATGAAATACAGCAGCATTCATATGAACAGAAGGATCGAGTTCTCAAACTTTCATGTGGAGCTTTTTCTTTTTATGGTGATGTCAAAACTTCCCTAGAAATTCTCCAGTTAGTTACTAGCTAATATACCATGAAAAGACAAGGAAATGGAAGTAGAATGTTTTTTCTTGTTGTACTCCATAAATCATAAGTCCTAGGTAAGACGGCAGGAGCCTTTTCAGATCTGTTTCCTCAAAGTTTTGACCAGAGAAAGTTATTGAAGTCTTGATTTCCTCAAACATTTCAAAAGTGAATGTAGTCAAATGTCTTGTTAGTAGGAATAGAAAGGATATTTTGGGCAAATCTCTTTAAAATACAAGCCTGCAAGGCATTGTCAAAAAGTGCAGAGTTTTTTTCACTCTTCTGTCTCTCTTCATAAGCCCAGAGGAGAGAATTTACCCATTGATGAATATGGATTACTTTTTTGGTCTCAGAATAAATCTTACTGTCCATATTTGCTGTTGTTTAAGCTTTTAGAGATGTGTTTTACTTGCTTCCTCTCTTGTACCCACTGCTCTTTATTCAAACTGCAATATTGCAATATCTATACAAATGCCTCTTCTGTGGGTTGTTTTTTTTTATATATATTGCTAAAATGGAAAGTTTATTCTCTGTGGAAGGGGACTTTTTTGACTCCAGAGCATGCTGTGGCCTCAGCTTCCTGGAGGTCTCTAAGGCCTGAGTTAGCAGGTAGAAGAGTCATCATTGCTTCTCACGACTGAACAGTAACTGGTCCAAAGAAAAGCCCTTTGTAGAAACCGATAGCATTTGGGGAGGTCCAGACTCAGGGCTCCTTCATCCTGCTGAGGTCCATAGTTTTGTTCAAACCTTAAAACCACTTTCTGCAGGGCAGCTCCGGACTGCTCCTCCGTGTTCCTCGGAAGCTTGTCTCTAAGATGTGATGACAAACCTGTGATTCATCGCCTCACACGTATGTGATCCAAAGAACTCTGTTGCCAAGGTGACTTTCAAATATTCTTTCTGCAAGGGCAGCTCTGCTCTGGCAGAGGAGCCACAGCTCGCTCTGATTTCCACTCCTCATGGAAAGTGAGGGCAGGCAGGCTCAAAAGGGGGATAGTCATCCATTTTCACCAGCTGGTCAGGAATACAGAGAGGAGACCAAGCAGTGGGGAAGCTCCTGTTGTCCTTAATTTCAGTTTCCTTGTGTTAGAGCTGGAACCATGGACTCAAAGCTGGAGTTGAGGGCTGCAATGCAGTAAGTTTGTGTGCTTTGCTGATATGTTTTGAAGTCCTGTCAACAGAAGGGATGAAAACTCTTCTGCAGTGCTCCCTTCCTCGTGCCAGGTCATGCATGTGAAGCTCTTACTTGTTTCCCTGTGTCCACTGCAGGTGGTGCCAAGCCTTTTAAAAATACTTTTATGCACTTGTTTTTCTCCTGGATGCATCCAGCGATGCCTCATCTGCCGCGTACGCTCAGCACAAGTATGTGACATGATGGAGACGAGATGCATGGACAAGAAAAAAGCGGGGGTGAGGAGAACAGTAGCAGCACTGGGCTTCTTGGAGTCCCCATTTGTGGAGGGCACTGACAGCAGACAGAGGTGTGTGCACTGTCAAGGGCTAAGGGGTCTGCTGGGCCTAACCCACTTGGCCTTAGGTTTGACCTTTCTCAATCATTACGGGGGGTCTTTCTTTTAATTAACTGTGATGTGAGTTCATAACCAGTCCAGCAGGAGGGACTCCGAGTACTGTGTGGAAGAGTGCAGCTTGCCCTTGCTTTAAGACATCCTCAAAGGTCAGCTCTTAAAAATGCAAGGATAGTCTTGCAGCTCTTCTATATCCAGTCTAACGCAGTGCTCAGGGTTTGCTTCACTTCCCGTGTGTGTCCGTCGTGTTCTCTCTCTGTGCAGAAAGCGTAATTTCAATTGTCAGTCGTGTTTGTACAAGGGAAGTCTAGAAAATGAGGTCTCCATTTAAGCCTCTTTGTGCCCCAACAAGCAATCTGGAAAGTGATGTGGCTGTTTAATTTTTGTTTATTCCACTTTATGGCTGGCGTTTGAGACGGCGTGCTAATAACAGCCAAGGGCCTGAACTCCCAGATCTCTGGGGATTTGTTGGGAAACTGTTTTCTCTCCAGAGAGCAAGTGCCAGGCTTCTTGCCGAAGGGAACAGAATTTTATTTTTCGGTTGCATTTGAAGAAATGTGAAATTGTGCAGAACTTGAGGGAAAAACAACTAGGTCAGAAGTGTCCTCAACGGAGCAAAGAACGTGGTGATGAGGCTGCTCTCAGCCCGAGCTTACACCAGCCCCAGCTTAGGCAGCAAATGCGTGGGCTGCCACCCAGATCTTCCTACTGTGAGGCAGGCTGAAGGGATTTGTCTGCTTGTTGTAGGGAAGGCAAGAGGTTGCAAATAGATTTCTTTTCTTGACTGAGTGGGGAAGAACCAAATCTCAAGTGCAAACCTGAGTTTCCTCAGATCAGCGTGACTGCAGGAAGACCTTGCCCCTTGTTTTGCCCTTGCATGCAGACAAGGCACATTTACCTTCTGTGGCTGTGCTCTCTACGGTTTGGAGGCAGCTTCACCCTCCTCAAGCTCCGTGAGGAAGTTTCTTTTGGAGATGTACTAGGGTGAACTGGCTTTTACTATGTCCCTCGTGTGCTTTGGGATTGACCGGATGACAAGGTGCTGCTCTGTTTGGTAGCACAAGAAAGGCATAGGTCCCTGTGACCTGTGCTGGTAGAATATTGCAGTGATGCCTCATCCTGACAGCCTGCTCAAAGCAGGATGTGCACATGGGCGGCAGGGAGCTCCTGTCCTGAGAAGCATTGCTTCTCTTTCCCAGGTTTGGCCTACTGCAAGTTCCAATGTGCTTCTGTGGGCCTCGTGCCTCTGTCCTTTAGGCACAGCTGGCCACAAGGGACCAAGTTGTGTAGAAGCACATTGAACTTGGGACGGCAGCTGAAGCACGCGGCGCCGGCAGCTGGGCCGGGCGGATTCGGCGCCTGAGACGGGGCTCCCCCCAGGAGAGGCTGCGGGAGGAAAGCATGCGGAGTGACAGCTCTTCTGTTCTTCCATTTGCTCCAAGTAAGGCTTTTTGGAAGATGAGTTCCAGACTTTGGGGTTTGCCTGCTGCAAGCAGCTCTTCCTTCTCCTGGAGRTGCCAGCAAATGCATTTCTGTAGCTGCCTCGTCTCCACAGGTTGCATCTCATAATGCTCCCATGCTTGGGACAAGGGAACCACAGTGTGGTCTGTCTGATATCAGATGGTAGCCCTGTCTGTCTGGTATCCTGTGTCTCATACTTCCTCTTCAGCATCTTTCCCACCTCTGCCCGGTGACTCACCAGGATGTGATGATAGTCAGCTTTATTTTTTTAATTTTTTAAAGAAACTTACCAAGATGAACGGAATATATGTACAAAAAGGGAGTGCTTGGTGTTTTCTTTCTTTTCTCTCATAGTCCTGGCCTAGTGATACATCTGACCTGATTTGCTGTCCCCCAGGGTGTTAGCAGCAAGAGGGAGGTAATACAGCCCAGGCTGCAGCAGAAAGCCATGAACAAAATGGAGCAGAGGCCACCTGGCTCTCTGTCCCTCAGTGCGACTCATTGGGAATGTCTTTCCTGTAAGCCAACTGCGTGCCATGGAAGAAGATATTTATCCCTCTGCTCCCACTATGTTTGTACCCTCCTAAGAGGATGTTTGCTCTTGAAATAAGCAGACTTTGAGACACAAAATAGCTTTTTTCAGGTGGAAGTCTGAGATGAGAATTGCTTCTTGTAGCAGCCATGTGCAAGGTGGTGCCTGGGATCTGTCCATACCCTGAACTGTCAAGGTCAAGCACCTGGCTCACGTAAGGCAATTTGTGATCTCGGTGGGACTCTCTCTTCATTTAGTCTTCCAGTGATGTGTGACCTCTTTCTGCCTTGGTAAGGAAAGTAACTTTTGTTACTCTATCAAGACTTGAGGTCCCTTCCTTGCAGGCAGTCTTCAGAAGTGGATTTAAGGAAAGTGGCTCACTGGACGCTATTGAGTATCTTGTGTGCGTAACAGAGATCAACCCTTCAAATATTAATTGCTACACTGCAGAAGGCTGCTAGAGCAAGAGTGGATGGGAAGAGGAAGCAACTGAGGGCTTTTGAAGAGTGAAAAACGTTTCAAGCAGAGAGCGAGGTGCTTCTGAATGGATAGTTTTGTACATTGTGGCTGTTGTTGTAGCACCTTAAAACGTTACTGGGGAGGACAGAATTTGTCCCCTGAGTTGCCTTTCGCAGACTGCTGAGCAAATTGTGACTTCTCCCTAACGTCCTGAGGGCATCTGCCCCAGCTTCAGCTGGCATGTCACTTGTGCGCTTATGCGGCTAACTAAAGCTGAATCTGGGCTCTTTCCACAGAGGGAGGATTCATGCCCTTTGCTGTAGCAGGTCAGAGCCTGAGGATGTTTACCAGGCCTGATGGAGGCCTGACCTTGGTGCGAGGACACGAGTCACGCTGCTCCTCTGGGTCTCTGATGGTGAAGCAGGGCTTGGCAAGAAGCTCCCTTTTAAATAACTGGGTGATTCAGGAGTCGAGGAGAATGTATATCCCATTTTAATTCATCAGTAGGGAAAAGAGGAGCTTTCTGCACTGGAGGAATGGTTAAATGCCTTTAAAAAAGGGGACTTGCAAATAGAAAAGCAAATACTGTATCACTGGTGAAAGCTGCCCTGTCCCAGCAGGGGCTGTCGCCTTCTCTTCCAGCACTGTTCCCAAGCCTGACTGGAGCAGCAGGGCTTGCAGCGGGTGAAGCCCGGCCGTGCTCCCTGCACGCCTGGCACGGGCGACCGGGCTGCCTGTGAGAGCAAGGGGGAGAGAGCCATGATATGAGCCCCAGATTCTGCCCTTGCCATCTCCAGGCATGTAGTCCCCATGTGATCCTGGCTCCAAGGGTGCCTCTGCACCCTTGTCTTCAGGGGTGAGGAACAGGAGAGCTGAGCTTTTAGGTGAGGCTTGTGGATGATGAACCCTGTAAGCCCTTGGGCTGACTCCTGTGGGGCACCTTCTCTGGCAGGCACCCCTGTGCTGCAGGGTGTCCTAGCTGGCTTTCTGCCCAGATTGTGTCATCTGTGAGCCCTTTTCCAAGAGGAAGAGGGTGCTGTTGGAATCCCTGCGTTGACGCCTGTCAGGTTGTGCAGGAGACTAGGGGAAACTCAACTGTGGCTTCCTGCTTCCCCATTCCTTTCAGTGAAAAATGTTCTAAGACGATTTACAAGTGGCTTTCTATGTAATTAAAGAGGAAAAAAATGTTTGTTTTTCAGTATACTCTTTGCATTTCCTTAGTCAATTCAACATTGCACAGCTGCAGGCATAGGCTGCTTTTTTCCCCCTTCCTATTACACAACCAAGGCTAAAAATAACACATCTGTTGTTGTTTAGCTTCGGTTTATATGGTACCCTGCTTCACCAAAATAGTGTGTTTCAAGCAGCAGCACCCGCGCTGCTGTGTGTCACCAGCCTTCTGGGAATAAGTCTTAAACAGCACATGGTGCATTTAATAGTTCTGACCAAGAGGAGGCCTGGGACGAGGGAACGAGGCAGATAGATGTCTGATGTTGAAGAACCCTCCTCTTCTGCAGTACAGCATGATGGAGGAGCAGACCTAGGACCAATGTTTGTGCTTGTGGCAGAGTCTCTGCAGGTACTGGAGCTCTTCTGTTGTAGAGGTGAAGGCCCCATTTTTGACCATTTTGGTTGCACGGCCCGATTTGAAAAGTGATGTCTTGGAACTGAGGGAAGCCTGGAGTACTGAAACTTTAACCTAGTGTCTTGATCGAGCAAGGCTTGCTCCTGCGTGCCTGGAAGGGCTAAATGGATGTCCTTTTAAGGTAGGATATATTTATTTATGTATCTATATATACACACATATATTCTTTAGATTTAGATGTGTATGTATGGGTGTGTGTATTTGTGTATATTTATCCATACGTATATCTATACACACACACACACATATATATAAAGCCTAAGACTGCAGTCTTTTACCAAAGAAACGGTACAACCATTTTGAACTGAAGGAAGAAGCACTGAGAAATTCTGCTTGTCTGCCTCCAAAGCCAGATTCTGAGAACTGCCATGAGTAGTAAAAAGCATTTGATGTAGGAGGCAGAAAGTCTTTTTTTTTTTTTTCTTTTTAATCTGTTTGTGTTTAAGATGTTTTGTAGCGCACAGATCAGAGAAAAGAAACACGTCCCTGTTAACAGGAATAATTGTCGAGTTTACAAGATCTGAAGTACCCTGAGCTAAGGCGTGAGGGTTTTGCTACCCCTCTTCCCTGTGAGCAAGGTTCCCAAGGCAAGCGGTGCTTCAATTCCACATGCAAACAGCTGGGGAGGGGGGCACCCAAGCCCTCCTCAGTTTGCAGGAAAATAATTAAAGCAGAGCTGCTGTCTGCCTTTGATCTCAGAGGTGCTTGTGAGCTAAATAAAAATAAAGACCACCTTGGGACAGCGTGTGCTGTTAATTAACTAACCGAAGCGGCCTCCTGCGTGCGGAGCGTTCTCCAGCGAGTCTCCAGCGGCCTTGGCGTGCTGTGTTGGAAGGGGAAGCTGCCAAATGCAACTTGGCAACTTCCAGCAAGCGAGAAACCTTCCCACGGGCAGGGAGGGGTGTAGAATTGAGACTGTCTGTGGAAGGTGCCGTGTGCCTCTTGTGTAGGTCTGACTTCCAGAGTTCGGTGCAGAAGGGCAGAAATGGGCCACTTTGCATCTCTGTTATGGTGGCAGCAGGGGCATTTTCTCTGGTCAGTGTCTCCTCTGCAGCTTCTTTTTGTGGGACAGATTGGAGGAAGCCTTGCTCACCTCGCCGGGTGAGGCCTGATGGTGGCTGTTCATGTGCGTCGGATGCTGAAGCGCTGACAAGCACCTCTGCAGCAGCCCATTCCAGGCAGGTGGCTTTGGAGATGCTCCTAGGCACCGGTCAGCAATCAGTGGCATTGGGGCCTTTGAATTAACTTGGGTATTTTTGACTGTTGTCCAACACACTTCAACTTGAATGTCCTTGTGCTAAATCCCCAAGCACGTCTTCAGCTTTGATACTGGCCCCGTGAGGCTCATTCCCCTCCAGAGCACGAGTCCCCCCATCCTGCTGCCTCCGGGACAGAACGGGCGGGTTGGACAGACCTCCCTTCCCGCCGCGTGTGGCCGGTAATCTGCAGCTTAAGGCCTCGGTGCCGGGATGTCCGTGTTGCCGCCCGCGCGGCGCTTGGGCTCTCGCCAAGAAACCAGCTTCTGCGTTTCCTTAAATATGCTGCTGCTGTTTGGAAAAAAATAAATATCGGAATTGATGTTATTGCTAGAATTGGCCAGCTGGCCAAGGGCTTTATTTTATTTATTTTTTTTTCATTAACAAATCATGCCAGGCACTGTTTTCCCAATGAAGCAATGAGCATGTTTTCAGACAAAGCAGGGAGACACCACCACCACAGAAATTAGGGGCAGAAATTAGGTTAAAATGAGTAGACTTCTAAATTTTGTTTTCTGAAATAAGAGGTGATGGCAACTCCTCTAGAAACTCAAAACTTTTTGTTGTCTTTAGTGCTGTGAAAAAGCCCCCTCTACCCTAAGCAAGCTCATTCCAATCTTAAGTCATTGAAATTATTAAATTATGCACCAGCTTTTGTTTAAATCATCCTGAAAGATCTGAAGCTTCAGAGATGTTGTCTGCAGCCAACTGTTTTCTGAGTTGTTGAATTCCTCTTTATCCTGTTTGATTTCTATTTGAAAGGGGAGAAAAAAGGATATTTCTGCTTTACCACGCTTAAGAATAGCCCAAGGTGAGAGGAGCAGCAGTTAGGGAGATTTGTCCTCTATTAACATTCTTGGAGCAATATTCCCAGGATATTTTGGTAGACTGAAGTCTCTTTTTTTCTCTGCTTTTTAAAATACTAAAGATAAGATAAAATTTTATAGTGTCTGTAATGAAATCTCCAGCAAACTCTTTGTGTCTTTATTTGCCTTGGTATTGGATACCAGTGATGCACAGCTGGTTTCCAAGCAGCGTAATCAGTGTTTAGTTGGTGCTAGCCCTTGTTTACAAGCTGGCTAATAACTGACTGCTCTCGGTGGGTGCCATATACCTGGATTTTCCCTGATTTCACTTGACCTCAAAAGGGAAGTCAAGCTAGGCCTTGTTTGGATCACTGTGGCAACTCATCTTATTGCATAGATGTTTAGAGAGTGGTCATCACTTGTGGCTAGTTTTCAGAAGAAAACACCAGACTGTTCAGGCCAGGATCCCACAGGAATGTAGCAGATTGGAAGAAAAATTCTCTTGAAAATTGGTGCTCGAGAAAAGCTACTTAGCCTGAGAAAGCAGGATCCGTGCTGCTGCCACTAATCTAATCTTGTTCCTTATTTCTTATTTCTCTGTTGACGGGGAGCCAGTTTTGATTTGTTCAGCTATGGTTTGAAATGCAGCCTGTCTGCCATGCTGACAAATTCAAAAGTGGAAAAGCCTGAACAAAATTTTGTGGGCTTTAGACTGTTATCTTTATGAAACGTTCAACACAGAAGCTGTATGCAGTAGCTAGGCTCCATTTTCTTAATGTCTCTCTCTTTTTTTATTCCCTTCTAGGTATAGAAGAGAAAATAATTCTTTCAAAAAAAGAAAAAATGAAGCTGAGGAAAGAAAGATGGCTACAGAGTGAGTACTCCTGAGAAACAGCTGTATCAGTTGCGTCTTGCTGGATGACTCTTCTGGATTTCTCTCTAAATGAGGCCTGCTCAGTGGCTGGAAGTACTGGGCAGCGTGAGATCAAGGGTAATTGGCTGTGGAGGCTGAATGCTTCTCAGAAACCTTCAAGTTTGTTCTCCAGCACATGGGGTAGAAGTCTCAGGTTTTGCGTGTGATATAAGAGACTCCATAAAGCCATTTGCATAGCCCCCGGGTAAGACACTGTGCCGCTGTGAGGCTCAGCTCGTTGTCCTGTACTGGTAAGGCTGCAGTGCAATCACTGCTGGCTGCACAGTCACAGCATGAGCTAAATGGCTCCTGAAGAGGTGTGTGCAGGGTAGGAGAGTCTGGAGCTGAGCCCCACACAGTTAATCCTCTATCTCCATGAGCAGTGCTGGGAGAATGCAGTGGGGCCGTGTGCCCATTGAGGAAAGCCTCTGGGGAGCCTTGTTGTGCTACTGCTCTCTCCCATAGGCCACAGGTCAGTGAACCCAGCTCCTAGACAGCACTGACTTTCTGGTGGCTGTGAAATAAGAGCCGAACCAAAGCAGCCCATGTGCTCCTGCTTCCTGTGGGAAGGGCATCTCTATTGTCATTTCTAGTTTCTCAGCACAGTAAGACTTTCAGCTGTGGTACTCTGAGGTACTCTGCCTTCGTATTAGGTATGCACTACCTGTCCTCATGTACTGCATTACTGAAAGGCTCAGGTCTTCCTTTTGTTGCACAGCTGTGTGCCTGGCTCTCCCTCACAGAGGCCAGTGGGGAGCAGGGAGTTGCAGATGAGGGACCTTATTCTGCAAAGCAGTTAAGGGTGGTCTCGTCTAGGAACCCTTTGGAGGGCAGGTGAGAGAGCTTTGTCTTTTTGAGTGCAACGAGGAACGTGGCAGCTTCTCGCCAACTAGTAGCTCTACACTTTCAGCAGAAGGAGTGTAGCAGGGGTGTAGCAGGAAGATTGCTCTTGCCTCCTGGAGTTTTCTTGGGACATGCTGTTCCCTTAATACCTTTTTCCTAGCAGAATTGCTGGCAGACTGTGTGTGGGATGGAGTGATGCATCTTTCTGCCGTGCCATATGTTCTCTGCTCCTGAGCTCTCACTGATCTGAGCTTGAGTCCATCAGCTTGTGGATTTCACCTGTCATGATGAAGGTGTCTCTGACTTCCCCTGCATAAAAAGGTGGTAATTTAACACAATGAGTGCTAAGGGAAGCTTTCTTTACATCACCAAACTTCCAAGCTACTTGTGCTCAGCCCTCAGTCAAGCACAACACACAGTTGGTTGTGATAGTCCTGACATCTGGCCTGCTGGCTGCAATTTCAGCGCTCCTTAAGTGTTTGCTCCATGTGCGTACTTGATACTATCGTGGGAACATCACTGTGCTCCAGCAGGCCCTTCCTAAGCTTTCCCTAGCCTAATATCCTGTTGCTCATCATGACTGGTAGCAGATGCTATGTCCTCAGCAACATATTAGTGATAGTGATTTCACGGAAAAGGGGAGCACAGAGTTCATGCCTTGGATTTCAAGCTCCTGGACTTTGGTGGCACTACTGCTCCCACATTCAAGGTCAGTCATGTTGAAGATAGGGGAAAATCCAGGAGAAGGCTCTCGTGCTCTCAAACTTGTCCTCCTGCAGGTATGTCTTTACAGCAGCAGTAAAGACTTTGTCAAGATCACACATGTTTTGGCTCTAAAATTAGTAAACTGGGTGAATAGAAATGAAAGGCACAGGCTTCACTTTGGGGAGCACCCAGAATAGAAAATTTCCACCCAAATGATCAGTCCAAGAAGAAACTAGGTATTGGAAATGCTTTGCAGAGTATTGGAAGTGCTTTGCAGATGCAGAAATACCTGATTGCTGGCCTTCTTTGTACCCCTGCTAAACTTGCAGCCAGTTGGCAAATATCCCCATTCCCCTAGCAAATGCTGCGCTAAGGCTTAGCCAAGTCCCATGAGATGTCTGGGCTTAAAAAGAATCAGCAAATATCGGTACCAGGTGTGCAGCTTTTTATCAAGGCAAAAACTGGTTAACTGTAAAGAGCCTGTATGCATATCAGTAAGGAACCTGATATTATTAGCTGCTGGAGTAAAATGAACTCAAATTTCCCAAGATGGTGCTTGTTTTTCAGTAACACTGAGCACTTCAGCACAGTCATAACTGAGCCCAAAGAGCTGCAGTCGGTTAAACCTGAAGCTCATTGCCTTTGCCTTGTGCATATAACTTGTTCTTTACTGCGGGTTTTGCAGTATTTGCTTGGTCCTCTCCCCTTGCCCCCTAAAGGAGAACCCAACTTTACTGAAATGGTTATCTTGAAATCTCTGTTTTCCTAAATCTTCCCAGGAGTTTATTTCTTGTTATCCCAGGCCTGCTTTTTTGACATTGGATGCCAGGACCCTGGGAACTAAAGTTCAGCCCAGTAGTGCGAATGCAGAACTTGGAAATTTCTTCCATTCCAATAAATCATCTCAGGAAAGACCAGAGCAGGAAAAAAAAGTTACGCAGTGCATTAGACATTAGAAGTATGTGCATTTAAAAATATATATTTCATATGGCTCCAAGGATGAAGACTTCATAAGAAAAGAATTTGGGATGTTTGCTCAGAATCAGGTGTCTGAAAATTTTGAGCACATAATGTTTATGAAAGCTCTAAAGTAGCCAGCTTCATAAAGCCAGACCAAAAAAAGAAGTGATGCAGAACAGAAAGCTGTGTTCTTGGCAGGGGTTCCTGTGAGGAG
This sequence comes from Eudromia elegans, assembly GCA_003342815.1. Lineage (NCBI taxonomy): Eukaryota > Metazoa > Chordata > Aves > Tinamiformes > Tinamidae > Eudromia > Eudromia elegans. The sequence goes on from PTEX01000394.1 coordinate 318,252, forward strand.
AAGCATTTACAATCCCGATTTGTCACAAACATCCATGTACAGCAAAAATTGCAGTTCATGGAGAACGGTTGCCGTTTTACTTAAACAGCTTAAGTTGAGGAGTGAGCAAGGCAAAAATATGCAAGGAGCAACCAGTTATCCAGTGGATTTGAGCTCTGCTTCCTTGAATGGAGCGCCAGGATGAGACCAAGGTGACCTCTCGTCTGTGGGTCTGCAGAGTGCCCCTGACTCTTTTCTTGGGTCCATGACAAATGTTTTGGGTGATCACAGGCCTCCTTTTGTGGCTGCATTGCATTGACAGCCATAGTCCTTCCTGCACTGACTAATTTGGCAGCATGATTGCTGTCCCTGTGCTCCATAATGTCCTTATGAGGAGTTCCCAGCTTAGAGCTGAATCTTGTCCTCGAAATGCTTTCATGTGATGTGTGCCTGCTTGAGGGGAAGGGTGATGGCCACAGGGAAGGCAGCACAGGGCTGACAAGGGGCCTGGTTTTCCATGCGGAGCACAGAGCATGTTTGTTCAAGGCTCTCAGCAGCACCCTGCTCCTCTGCTGTGGCCTTAATGGAGTGCACCGTGGGAGAAGGAGACTTCTCCATGACCTTCTCCACCTTCCTGGCACACCTAATGGTGTCCAGGCAGCGAAGCCCATTTCCAGGCCTAGTGACTGTCTGGCAGAGGGAAAGACCATGCTGAGAGTGCTGAGCTCTGGCTGTTCCTGGTGATGTTCTGGTGTATCCAGGACAGCCTGGTGTGCCCTGGAGGTCAGCTGGGGGCTCCTGGTAGCCTCCTGTGCTGTGCTGCAGTGAGCAGCAAACAGTCTCACGTGCCTTGGTGCAAGGGGTGGAAACAGGTCAGCTAACGTCATTCTGGGCATGCCATTTCCTACTGCAAATGCTGAGAGAGATGTGTGCAGTTACAGGCAAACAGAAGAGGAGGTTGGGACTAGCAATTTCATGGATCAAGGGGTTTCTCTTGGAAACACTTCCCTTTCCCCCACTAATGCCCTGTTTCTGACTCAGAAATAGAAAGTGTGAAGCTAGCCAAGCAGAAGCAGAAAGCTGAGGCGAAGCGGAAAGCAACACCGGTGGTGGGGGACATGCAGCCGCTGATGGAAGCCCTTCCTGAGCTCTTTGACTTGACCACGGGTGGCAGGGACAAGAAGCCACCCAAGAGGTATGTGTTGTTTGGGGAGGAGACATGTATCTTTCTCCTTCATGCAATATGAAACGTCCTGCAGCTCAGTTTGTAGCTACAGGCAAGGGAAGTTCGATGCCAGGAGAAGAGGGCCTCATTCTCACCTTCATGTTTCAAAAACCACAAGAAAAGGCCTGAATGTGCCCTCTCAATCTCCAGGTAAGAGAGGAACTGATTTCTTCAGATACAGCTAAGCAAAAGATAGGTTGGAAGCAACCAACTCTCTTAGGAGCTGCAGGATTGAGCATCCAGAGTGCAATTCTACTGTGCTCACTTGAGAATCTACACTTGAAATGTATTTTATAGTGAAAGGTGTCCTGACCGTCACCTTCAGGAAAAAAAAAAGGGGGAAGCAGCTGGTGGAGACAAAATAAGAGCCATCCTTTCTTTTCTAGCAGGTCATATCTGAAACCCTGAAAGGAAACTAAGGTGATTTTTGTTTTGCAAGAGTGAAAGCCGAGGGGTTTGACTTGACTAATTCCCCTCGCCGCGGTGCAAGAGAGGGACATGGAACTGGAGAGCCAGCTTGGAGAAGAGTGCTGCTGCCTGCTCGGCTTTCTGGCTTCCTTCCCACACGGGCCTCTGGCCACGTTGCAGCCTGCTGTTCTGTCCTTCCAAACCTTCAGGCTTTCTCCCGAGGCAGTTTGAAACCTTTGAGTGCAGCTTTATTCCTTGGCCAGGTTCTTTGTTTGCCCTGTTGGCTTGGAATGTTTTGGCTTGTGACTTTGGACAAGAGCAGATAGATGGTATTTCCTTTCCATTTATTTTACTGAAAGAAGAAAAGTCATTTGGGCCTTGCCAGGAGTCTGCTATGTACCTGACCATGTGTTTTCTTTTTTGGTTGGAAATTGCACTGAATTTGCTCCCTTTTCCATCTCTTGCACTGCATTATAATCTATACTGCTATACTTCTTATCCTCCGAAAGCTGATTTCAACTGTCCTGGCTGGATCTGGGGGGAGATGGTTCTGATTGCCCCTGTGCTTTTCTTTTTAAATGTAGTGCTTGCATGGCCATCTGGTCAGTGTTGCAGGTGCTTTTCCATCCCCCAGAGCAGAACAAAAATGCTCTGCGTGCTTGTCCCTTATCTCCAGTCACTTTGTAGCTGGTGAAACTAGAAACTTGTTTTGACCGTAATAAACAGGTATTTGGATTAGAGAATGACCAGGTATAAGGCTGTCTGGCAAAGCAGCCTATTCTTTGGTTGCAGAGCAAGGCTGGAGATACCTGGATCTCTTGTGACTTGCTGGACACCCCAGAAATAAGCTCTGACCCAGGTGGGATGCCTATCTACAGAATCTGGCTGAGCTGGGTTGGCTGTTCCTTGTGCTTCTAGAAATTTACTTTCAGACAGAACTTGTTTCCAACTTGTATCTAAGCAAGGGAAAATATTTCCCTCTTTAACTTGGCGGCTAATTCTTGGAATAGCTTTTTCTTTATGTAGCCATTTACTCAGGCTAAGCCTGCCTTCTTTTTCAGTGAGAACGGGCAGCAGAAGTACATTGAGCTTCAGGTCTCCTAGAGCACTGAGGTTTGCCTGGATGGAGCTTTGTGCTGTGTCTTAGCCTAAGGACAAATAGTCCAAGTGGGTGATGAGCTACAACAACATGTACTTAAGTGAGCTGGGCAGTCCTCAGCCTCAGGGCATGGAGACAAGGAGGCTTGGGAGTGTAGCAGTCTATATAGTCAAGTGTGACATGCAGAGGAAGGGATTCATCTTCTTTTCCAGAATGAGGAATAGGTGCATCTAATAAAAGAAGCATAGCTGGCTCAGTGCTAGCCCAAGGAGGCTCCGTGCTCTGAGCAGCTCCTCCCTGCAGGATGTCAAGGCAGCGTGTTCAGGTGGGAGCTGGCAGGCCCGAGGAGGAAAGCTCCTCGGAGCATCGCTGCCCGTGCCCGCGCCTGGCTCGGGGTCTCGCAGGGATGCAGGTTTGCGCTGCGCTCTTGTTACGCTCTTCCCTGGCCATCTGCTCTGGGCTCCTCCAACAGGGATGCTGGCCAAAAGGGTTCTTCCATCTGACCCACTGCAGTCAACATTCTGTTTCTATGGTATATTATGGATGTGCAGTGCGTGTGGAAGCTTCCTGTGGTTTTATACAAGCTTTTAGCCTGACTTCCTCTGAGCAGTGCTGTCAGCTCCATTGCTCCTTCTCTGTCTCTCCAAGATCTTCCTGTGGGACTCTGGCAGCCCTTCTCTTCTGAAAGACTGAGCTCATCTTCTGGCTCTGTTTTCACTTTGGCTGCGGGGCTCTAATATCTAGAAAGCCCAGTGGGATCTAGGGCACAAAAGGGTGGAGTGGCACTGCTCAGACTGAGAAGTTTGATATTGGCCAGTACTGTCTGCAGTCATTTTAGCTGATGTGGGAGCCTGACATGACATTGTCCATGACATGTCAACCAAAAACCTGTCCCTCTTGCAGCTGGGGTGGAAGAGCTACAGTGCTCCTCCCTCTGGGGCAACTAATCCCCTTGATGGCTTGTGGCTTCCTGTACCGCATGAGAATGCATGTGCCTAAGTGTTTGAAATAATCGGAGGAGGCTTTTATAGGATTTGAATCATTACATAAATGAAGGGTAATACTCTGGTGATTTGTCAGCAGTATTAATAAAAGATTAGATTCTCCAGGAATTTGATCTCCTGCTGGGTAAGAGAGCATTACAGTGGGGTTTTTATTCTGATTTATAATGAATGAAGGCAATGAAGTGTAATAAAACAGGGCTACCATTCACAGTCCGAGGGAGTGGGCAGCATCCTGGTGATTTGTTAGGGGAAATTTGGACAACAGCCTTCAAACCTGTCAGACCAGTGGGGCAGAGGTGTTGGGTGGAACTGAAAAGCCCTCAGAAGCATCAAGTCTCTTGAAACAGGGGTGTGACTTCCCAAGAGCGAAAGTGGACGTGGCACCTTAAAGCAGTCCTGCATCTTATGGCATGCCCTAGAGCAAGTTGTCTGGAGAGGCACAGCTGCAGGAATGTATCATCTTGTAGTGTCCAGTGGGGCACTCTGGAAAGGCTTTTCTTTAAGCAGGGTTACCCTCCGCAGGGCTATTGGAGACCTCCTTTCCTTTGAAAAAGTTGTCCTGGGCACTTAGGGGCACACACAGATTTTGCAGCCCCCTACTCTGGTGGTTGCAGGTTGCCCTCTGACTTCAGAAGGGATTTCTTTATGCTGGCTTGAGTGATCTAGGCAAACGGAGGCAATGACCAGGAAATTGCTCCTGCGCCAAATAATTAATGAACATAAAGTGAGTAACGATGCTTCCTGCTCTTGCAGGAGGACAGAGGAGCGTGAGGGAGAGCTGCTCAGGCCCCTGTAGCTGTTTATCTGCTCTCGCTGCTCGCAGCGCCTGGTGAGCTCGCAGGCCTGTTGCATAACACCAGCAGAGCCAGGGTGACTGCAGCAGGGACGGAAGCCTGAGCGGGCAGCATGCGGGCACCGATCTGCCTGGCTGCCCTTCCCAAGCAGCCTTTCCACCACCCTGCCTGGCCAACCAGCATCCGTGCTGTTTGGATTCACGTGGTTCGGCAGGGAGCGTGGATGCTCAGGCAGAAATGAAGGGGTTAGCTTGGGTTTGTGGGTATCCCCCTTGAGGAAAACTGCTTTGGGTCAGGATTGTTTCTCCTGTTCATCTTCTGGGTGACACCACAGGTATCCAGTGCAGTGGCCTGTGCAGGTTGGGGTGACAACTTTGGTCTGCTTGGACTTTACCCAGAAATAAGAAATGGGTGTGAGAGAGCAGATCTGGACTTGCCCCTGTGCCTCAGCTGCATGTTGTACATAATTTTGTTATCGTAGATTCATGGGAATTTTTAGAATCTGTGTTTCACTGTAAAAGCTGAAGCTCTGTTGTTCTTTGCCAATAGCTAACCGATCTGCAGCTAACTTCTGTTGCCCAAAGGCTTGCTAGTTGATGTGTTCAGAGGGATAAAGGAATATTGCCATTCATTACCTTAAAATAAAAGTGGAACCTTTTTCTTTAACGGCCCCATTGCAAGACCCTAAGCAGAAGAGGTCAGCAGCAAGGCCAGCAGCTCTGTCTTCCATGTTGAGTAACTGTGATGTCTACAACTGATGTCTGCCAAGACTGGAGCTCTGCAGCATGAGCTGGGCAAAGAGGTGGGGCTGGGAAGTTCACTGGATCTCTTTTCCAGGGAACAGTACATTTGGATCTGGAAGTTAGCGACAAGCAGAAAATGATCCAGGTGTAGACAGCTCATGATTGGTTCTAGAGTTGAGTGAGCCGATTCTTTTTAATGGCATTAACCTCCTGCCTTTGCGGTCCTGATTCCGGAGCTGTTGTCAGTGCGTGGCAGAAAGTGTTGCACTTCCCTTGTTGTCTGGCTATGGAAACAATTGCTTTTCAGGACTATTTCTGGGGAGGGCAATTATCTATACTTTTTGGAAAGGCGGATTCAGAGTCATTGGACTCTTTCCATCTCCTCACCTGTTGCTAAATATTCTATCCTCTATAACATTACTCACTTATTTTGTATTTTCTCTTCACAGCCACGTGACAGCGAAGGCAGAACCAACAGACTTCTGTCTCATGAAACAAGCTCAGAAGCGCAGACTTTTGTAAGTACAATTTATCAGAGGATCTGGTCCCTGCTCCCCATAGGTCTTCTCAATGTTGTCTTTCTGCTGGACTTTTTTTTCAGGTATTTTAGCACACCTTTTATGTGTTCAGAGATGCTGCTGCCTTTTGCAGAGATGCCTGTACCTCCTGAGTCTTCTGATTGGGGGTAGCTTGGGAACTTGCTCCTTTAATTCACCTTCCTGCCTCACTGAGAATGAATTGCCGGCTTGGGCTTCTTGTGTATGATCTCTAGGGTTTCTGTAGAAGCCCAGACTCATTATCATCATGTCCCTACTGACCACAGTTGTCCTTGGGGATGGATTGCCACTCTGGCTCCCCATGACACCACTTATGGGGACACCTGTTTCAAGTCCCGTTGTCCTACGAGCGTTCCTGCTCCCCTGGAAACACTTGCAACGCAGGTACTCAGGCAGCCAGCACTGCTTAACTGGAGACCTTTCAGGTCTGACTGCAGAGCAGGCATGCCCTGATGAGACACAGGCAGTGCCCTTACCAAACAGGTGGAACCTTCCTTCTCTCTCAGGTAGCTTAGTTGGAGCTGCTAACATCCAGCTGTGACTCGTTTTTTGGAGACACCAAGCCCATCTAGTTCTAGCCGATACCTTCAGGGAATGGTTGTATAAAGGAGGAGCTCCTGAATCCCCGCAAAGCATTGTGGGCTGGAGTCTTTTGCTGGTTCACCTCTGGAATCACAACTTGCATACCTTGCTTCCTTCATGGGGTCAGCTCTGTACTGGCCTCTGCCACAACTTTTCTTCTAGAGTGAAGCACTGCATGCTTTTGAATAGTCTCTGGAGTTCATTAAGTAGCTAGTAGCTCCTTGCTCCTCTGTATAACCTACTAGATAATTTATAACACAGGCAGGTCTCAAGAACTTGACTTCCCGTCAGCACAACCCTCCTGGAGCTAAGCACTGTCATCTGGCAGTCTTTGCTTTCTGTGATCTGCACTTAAAAGTTTTGTCTGGCAATTCTAGGCTGTTCAGCTCCAGGTGTTGAGGAGAATAAGTGAATCTGTGGATCCCAGCACTCTTACGCGCAGTCTGCAAATATCCTGCTCTGCCTGGAGCTGGTGTCAGAGTACAACATTCTTGCTCGGTTTGAAATTCTTTTGCTGTTCAGGTTTTATACTTGGTGTTAGGCTGGGCCACACATAGTCTTTTCTCTGGACAGATCTAGCTGTGTCAGGGAGAAACATTTACATCAGTTGATCCACTCAGCTGCTGCTTATCTAAAGCCAAGCTCACCCTCTGATCCGCTTTGTGCTGAGCCCAAGGCAGCTTTCTCTGCAACAACTGCAGTTAATGAATCACACCCTGCGTTATACCTGAACTTCATGGGTACCTCACCCATCTCCTCTGAGCTTTCTTCCATCGTAGGAGTTTATCGGTTGGTCACATTTGGCAAGTGTCCTTGCTGCAATGACTTCAGCTCAGCTCCGCCTTTCCGGATGAGTCCTCCTCTGGCACACTGCAGAAGGCCAACGATCATGGCCTGGTGCATCACCAGTGTGCCATTGTTCTGGAGCTCATGGGTGAGAAACACTTCTTGATTTGGGGCTTTGCAGATCGAGAGCCCGGTGGGTGACTACACCATCCTCTTCTGTATCAGCAAGCAGGTGTGAGATCGCTTGGATATCCTCCAGTCTTCTCTACACAAATCTGGCTGAGTACTGGCTTATATCCTACCATAGGGATCTCACTGTTTAAAAAGTGTGGTTCCTGACAGGGGAGATTGTGAAGTTTGTTTTCTAGGACTTCAGGTAGGAGAGGAGGTTCTCCAACCTTCACCCCCGTTGCCTTAACTGCCTCACACTGAGCTTGAGATTTGGCCTTTCTCTCTGTTTCTCTGTAAGGGATAAGGCTGGCACTGAAGGAAGGGACATCCTAGAGAGAGGCAGGGGCTGCCTGCTGCAAGGTGAGGAGCGTTCTGCTGATCTGCAGGGACTGCTGAGAATGAGGAGATGTGTGGCTGGCTAGGCCAAGCTGGCTGGGAATCTGTGCGGAGGAGATGGGAAAGCCACAGTGGAAGTGGCTTATATGAAAACTCAGCCTTTCATATATTTATCTGTTTACATTCCTCCTGTATTCTTGTTCTTCTGCTGAAGCAATAGCCCTGCATGCTTTTTGAGAAAAGATTTCCACAACAACCAGCTATGACCCACGCATACAGAGGTAGTTCTACCATGTTCCTCCTCTGGTGTCTGTCTAGTGTTGTAAGCAGGATTACCAAGTCTCTATGTGGAACACAGAGAGAGATGAGCTCTTAAATGCAGGATCTGCTTTTGTGCTAGTGCGCTCTGAATGTTCTTCATTCTTAGAAGATTTGCTAGATCCCACTGTCTCTTGTTCCTGAATTACTATGGGAAAGCTCCAGATTTTCCAGGGGATGGTAGAAACTAACATAGTTGTCTGTGCCTTTGTGGCATGAGATGAAGTGCTTGGAGCCAGTGGAGTTGGCAATAATTTAAGCTTTGGCTTTGGGTGAATTAAATCTATTTCTTGTACTGTTTTCTGAGGTTTATACCCAGGATAATAGTCTATACAGAAACTCATTGCTGTATAGGCTTTGTCCTTACCTGCTCAGTTCCTTATGCATGAGGCACTCACCATTTGTGTGCTTGTGTTTATCTTTTTCTCTCCGCAGACAGGAGGAGATGGCTCGATTTCATGAGGTCATCACGAATCCCCAGTACAAGGCCAACCCGCTCATGGCCGTTAGTGAGCATCTCTCCAAGAGGCTAAGGCAGGAGGAGGAAGGTAAACCCTTCTAGGGCATCGTTTGGGACCAAACACGCACGCTGGAGCCAGTGCGAGGGCTCCAGGCCACGGGGGAGCACAGCACTAACATGGCCTCTCAGCCACTTCAGTCTTTGGAAGCCGTCCAGCAGATTATTAAACCCAACAGTCCTGTTTTCTGTTAGCAGAAATAATGCAGCTCTGATGGAGGCAGCTGCTCCTTGGCAAGCAGCCTGCAGAGAGTAGGGTGTTCTGTGGGATCTTTGTGCAGACATGAAGCTTCCTGCGAAGTGTCTTGACACCTTCTCCCTTCTTGTGAGCAGGCACAAGTTCTTAAATGATGCCACTGGCAATGTGTCTGCTTTTCTGTTCTCTTGCCCCCTACCTCGACTCTTTGCTGACAGCTCTGAAAAGAGGTTCCCTGGTGCTCTGTTACGCTTGTTCAAGACCCCCGGCCCTGGAGCCTAGAAGAGTGTTGTAGATCTGTGTAAGGATTGATGCTGCTGTGCCTTGTTTTGTATGAAAATTCAGCTTTGGAATAAATGCACTTTCACACAGTACTGAGTTTGCCTGGGTCATGTCTTGATAATTATGAGTTAAAATACAAGTTTATTCTGAAAAAAATACTTAATTACCTAAAAGAATGTGGAGTGTTTTTTTCCTGACATGCATAAAATTAATCATGAGACTGCTGCTGCAGCACGCAGCAGAAGACACTTGAAGTCATTGCAGCTCACGTTGAAGTTAGACTTGTCTTTCTGCTACCCTGGAAGCGTGTGCTTTGAGCAGATGATGTTGATTCCTTCTGGCCTCTGTTGTGTGCCCTGCTTGGCTTGCCCTAAAGGAAGCATCTCAGAGCATCCACATTTTCAGCAAAGTATTGGAAATGGTTAACAAATTCAAACTCTTTGCACTGCTGCCATATTTAGCAATATTTAGTTGGCACCAAAACGGAGGTGGAGTGCCAGCTGTCAGACCAGAATTCCGATTTGACTAGAGGTCCCAGCAGTTTAAAGATTTAAGTGGGAGAGCTTGCTTTGTAGGGCCAGCTGTTCACTTAGTGGTGCTTGAGTCCAGGACCAGCAATTGTTTTATCCATCTGTGCTTCCTAAAGTACCTTCAGCTTCCACTTGGTTGTGCCTCTTGGTAAGGGAGATGTGGCCCAAGTGCACAGCACTGGTGTGACAAACCCTTTGCAGAAACAGACATGGAAGCGGCTGTTCCAGCCCGTGTCCCAGAGTGTCCCCCTGCTCTTGTTTGGCAGGAAGGCCTGGGCTAATTCAGCTTTTGGGGTTGAGCTCAAAGAAATCCTTGCTCAGCCTGTGCTCAAATATGAATGGGAAGAAAGCTCCAGGAAGGCTGGGAGAAACGGCCTTCTTTCAGGGGTAGGATCCTTGTAGGCCTGGCCACAAAAGGTGTCTAGATTGTTACTGGAGCATCCTTTTCGTACAGGAACGGGGTTCTCATTTAGGGTTAGTACTGCGAGAACTTATTTCAGTGGGCAGCGTGAGCCACTGAATGAAGACCTTCCCTCGGAAGGTCTGCATTAGTTGCCCCAGGCTGTCTCTCCCATTGCTCCAGTAAGACTGGGACCAAAAGGCAGCCCAGAGCAGTGGTCCAAATAGCCCAGCACACCTGTCTGAATGACCCTGTACCATGCCAGTCTGTCCTGGTTGCCAGATTTAACCAGATCCTTGTCCCTCTCCCCCATGCATGTTTTACGTGTTAGCTAAATTGCCCTTTCAGTGATTTCCTACGGAGATTCATTAGTTGTTGAAAAAATGTTCCCAGGGAAAATGGGAGGTTTGACGGATGTTGTCTCTTATATTTTTGCCAAGTAAGAACTTGCTGGTCATGGTTAGGGTGACTTTTTCTCCACCTGATGGGGTTGCGATTTTGATGGAGGAAGTGAGGTGAGTTGAATGTGTTGAGAGACAGCTGAAAGCACACCTACTCCCTGTTTGAAATAATCCTGATTTGAAATGCCAGAGACATCAGCGCCGTCTCTTGAAGCTAAGAGTGTCTTCAGACCTTGGAAAAACAACCTACATTTTTTGGATCATCTCTGAGAAACATCTGAACCCTTTACAAAAGAAATCCATTCTGATGCTGAGACAAAGCATGGAAACGGCAGCCAACTCCTCTCCAAGTTAGTGCCTGAAATCTGCTATAATGGGAAGTGGCAGGCGTCCTTAATTACACATGTCTATTGTTTTGTTAATAACGCTGCTTTTCTCTTCCTCTAGGCTGGCACTAACGAGGGCAGGTCTTTCAGTGCCTACCTTTAAACCTCAGCGATGCAGACGTTCCTGCTGATCCTGCTAGTCGGTAGAGAAGCTGCCGTGCCAGCCGGCCTCCCAAAAGGCCTGGCTGGAGTCATGCTGGCAGAGTCTGCAGGCAGGTGCTGGCTGTGTCCCATCCTCCACCTGGTTGTTCTCAGACTCGGAGAGGGCTGGCGGTCGCTCTCCTTTCATCCGGTGACAGAGGAGCGTCTGGCCCCTGGGTCAGTGCCGCGAGGTCAATGTGCTTCGCTGTTCTGCACCCCTGCCAGCTCCCACACTCTGGAAAGCAGCGAAGGCCATGGTAGTATCAAACAGCTCTAGGTATCTCCCCAACTTTCTCTCTGCCCTCTCAAGGGTGTCTGGTTGCTGGTAGGTTGTGTTTCTCTCAGTCCGTCTTGGAATTTAAGCTTGGAACACCAGCTCTGTCTGTGGTCCTGCTTCCTTTGCTGGCACATGCTGTACCTGTAGGCCACGCTGGACACCGTAGAGGAGAGCAGAGGCCTGTCTTGTCTTCCCAGTTAACTGTGGGAAAACCAGCATCTTTTTGCTTAAATGGAGAGAAGATGAGAACATTGGAGGAGGTGAAGACACACAGGTACAAAGCAGGATGAAGATTTACTTCTGTTACGAGTGAGCAGGGCTCACATCAGGGAGATGTAGAAAGAGGAAAACTCTCATGTCTTATTGCAGAATTTAACTTTCCTTGCTCTTCTGTGATCAGTGGGAGCTTTGCAGCTTTATATTCTTGTGGTTTTTAGAAGATACAGAACACATGCAGAGTCTTGGTCTCCTTGGTGTGCTGGGTCATGCAAGCCAAGCTGTGCCCTCACACGTCCCCCTGCAGCGCTGTCCTGCAACACCAGGAACCACTCCTGCTGAGGAGGTGCCTGCAGAGCATCATCACTGTGCGTCACGGTGGCCTGGCAGAAGCAGTGACTTTCTATGATACAAGCCTGTTTTCTGTGTACCATCAACTTAGTGCACTGTGCTTGTCTGGTGGGGACCGTCTTTTAAAGCCTCTGAAGAGTAAGTAGGGTTGGTCCCACCTCTACTCCAAACCCGTTCCTTCCTAACTACTTATCATGCGCTGGGGTGAGACCCAAGCTGCAAGCGTGTCCATTCCTGTTTTTCCAGACTGCTTAGTTTCCTTTTTGCAGGCAGTTCCAAGTAACTTAAAGTTGTATCCAGCGTTGGATGGCCTGAATTCCTGGATCGCATTACGAGGGAGATCTTCAGCTGATAGAAGAGCTAGTTACCGGTGCATAAGTAGGGGTAGATGCTGCTTGTCATATGCCAAGGAACTATCAGAATCTGCCTTTAAAAGAAAAAGGCCTTGGTGGGATTGCTTTTTTAAAAAAAAAATCTTGTATATTTTTTGATGAAAGAGACCCTGCAGTTTGAGGCTGGAGGGGAACAGGGGTTTCTAAGTGCACAACCAGCACCAAACACCTTTTCTGTATCTGTCAGGTAGCCTGTACCCATCCTGATGGTCTGCGCGCAGCGTCACTGTGTGTCATGTTCACCCCTTTCCCTTACGTTGGACGAGCTGATGCTGCTGCCTGGATGATGTTTGTCCAGCTCTCGTGCTGCTTAGCCCTGGGTTTGAGGATTTTGCGCTCTCAGGCATCCAGCAGCAGTTAAACACGTGATGGTTGGAAACCGGAGTTCACAGCCTGCTGCTGCTGCAGGCACCTCCTGCCCCTGCCATCCTCGCAGTCGAGCAAAGGGTTTAAAATCCGCCAGGAAACGGGTGTCTGAGACGCAGCGTCGCCTTCGCGGTTGGCGCGTTTTCAGGAGGATAAAAGCTTTCACGCCAGTGATTTCTGGGTTTTATTCTTTTTTTTTTTTTGTTTGTTTTTGATAGCAGGGTGGGAAAAAACAGCTTCCAAGCTGCAGAGAGCAGTTGTGCTGGAGGGAAGGGTGGGGACCTGACCTGGCAGCTCTAGGCTTAGCAGAAAGTGAGTAAGCAGCGGCTGCGCTGCAGATTGGGGCCTGGGAAGCTTTCAGGCTATTTTTCGCAACATTCTTTTTGCTTTCTTGTGGGTGATTTTGCCCTTGAAGGCTGTGAGCTGAAGTGTATCTGCAAGCCCAGTCCTGGATGTCCCATCTGTCTTGTGGTGCCAGCAGATCTTTTCTGTGCCACATAAAGCTCCCAAGGGCTTTTTTGGGGTGGAGTGGAGATTCTCCTTTATCAGCAGCTCATGGCCAGTGTCCTTGGTTCACAACTTTCAAATAAATTCCCTTTTAACACCTGTTTCAACCCCTTTTTGTCCTCTCAGTGCCAATGATGGCACCACGCCATGCTTTGCTGCTCCTAGGTTGAAGGGTTGCATATCCTGTGCATATCCTAAAAGTCGGGTGGATCACAGAGCCCTGGCCCTGACCCTTTGCCTGACCCAAGGAAGCCCTTGAGCGAGTGTGCAGAGTCCTTACTCTTTCCTTCCCCTTTCTGGCCTGTCTACACCAAAAGTTTTCCTAATAGACCTTGCACAAGGGAGTCCCCCTGGTTCTTTTCTCTTGTGGAAAATATGACTTATGCCGGAGGGAGAACGCTTTTGCTCCTACTTCACTTGAAGCTGTGAGCTCTGTTGGCCCCACGGCTTTCCTTTTTCCTGCAGCTAAGCCTGTTGGACGACTTTTTCCAGTACAGCTCCTGCCAGGTCAGGCTCAGAGGCCAACAGCACCGCCACTAGCAGCTGGATTCTGGATCGAAGAGCGAAGCGGCTAGTCCGGTACGGCTGGCAGCTCCTTGCTATTCCAGCAAGCAGCGTATGACTGGGAGCTAATCTTTGGAAATGCATCCTGTCCTGTTCCGCAGGGGATCTGTGCCTTCCTGGTAAATATATTTTGTGCTGGATTCTGGATTTTTTTTTTCCAATCTCTATAATCAAATCCTTTGAGTTGGCACATCTGATTGCCTAGAAAAGTCCAGGCAGTGTTATCATTGCAGGATACAGGCACGGGGCTGTAAATAAGTGTTGGTAATACCTCTTCTTGGACAACAGGAGGACAGTGAAGTCTTTTTCTTGCTTTACAGAAAAATGAACTTAACTTTGTTCCCTTTATCATTTCAACTACAGCGTTTTCCAAAAATACTTGACATTTGTTCAATTCTTGTCTTGTGAATTCAAGTAGACAGTGTCACTTTTATTGTTGTTAAGTCTTTTTTTTTTTTCTTGAAGACTGACTTTGCCTTCCTCCATTGCGGCCAGCTCTTGTCCGTGACGACCTCTCTCTCTTTCATGCAAGCTGACCTTAGCTTCAGCTTGAGAAGAGTGGCAGAAGAAGTTCCTCGTGCCCTGGCAGTGGCTGCTGCCGGGGCCCACAGCGGGGTCCTTGGGAGTCGCAGACCGCTCTGCTCCACAGTGAGTTACGTGGTGCTGTGTGGAAACGCCTGCGCCTGCACACAAGCGATGCCGAGCCAGGTGCCGTGTGCTCACGGGCCTCATTAAGCACTATGGAGTCCAAAGGGATCTCATGCCTGTGGCAAAAAAAATAAAGCAGAATGGAGGAGGACCTGGCTTGATTCATGGCTTGGATGAAAGGTCCCGGTGTGCCCCTGTGCTTTGTGTGTCCTGATCTTCGCTGAGAACTGGAAGGATCGGTACAGCTTGCTGCGTGGAAGTAGCTTGCGAATGAAATAACGTTCTTGATTGCTGTTAGTGTTTCAAGAGTGCAGAAGATGATACCACAGTCCTCAGGCTGCTCTCCTGCTCTGTAATTCATAAAAATCATTCGGCAGCTCTAGTTGCACTGCTTCGGTGGGGGAACAGAGGCTCCTGTGTTCTCCCATTCACACTTAAAATGACAGTAATTTAGCCTGGAAGGGATCCCTGGAGGTCTGTAGCCCAAGCTTACCTTTGGACAGCTGCAAAGCTAAATCAAGTCAACTTTGGAGAAGAAAACAGTCCCCAAAGGCAGAGTCCTTGGGGAGCCTCAGCTCCTCGGCACTCGGAGTGAAAGGTGGAACTTGTGCAGCCTCCAGCTTGGGGAGGGCTGGAGCAAGGGCTTGCAGCTTGGACCCATGACAACCAACCTCTTGCTGCCAAGTTTCTGTTGGCGCCACCTCTTCAGACCGGCACCAGTTTGCAGAGGAGGAGAAAAGCAGCACGACAGATTGATTTATTTTCTCCTGCGGGAACAGTGAAGAGATCCCAAGGCCCTGGCAGGGAGACTCTAGCTGCATGAGTAGTTTGTATTTGGATTTGCTACAACTGACCGACATCCCACCTTCCCTCCATCCCTGCAGTGGGATCACATGGGAACGAAACCCTCTCCTGCTGGAGGTTAAAAGGAAATAACTGGATGCGTAGTTGCAGAGGTACTGTGTTTTCCAGCTATGGAGAGCTTAACCTGCATATCCTCTGGCTTGATCCTAACATCTGGCACTAGTTCCAACTGTGCCAGACCCAGGGACAGCTCCCAAAGCACAGCAAGACCTCAATGAGAGCTATGAGAGAGCAGGATGCGAGGAGGGGGTGAGTATGTTCTTCATCTCCTACTGTGCTCTCAGGGCCCTGCCGGCTACATGGGACTGAGGATGTGTCTGTGTAGCCAGTGGTGGAACTATCCCTGGGAGTAGGTTGAGCTCCTGCTTGAACCCATGGCGAGTCATTTGGCACGTCTGGGTTTGCTCTCTAGGGCCAAAGTGTCTGCAGCTCAAAGAGCCATCCGTGCTCTGCTCCCGGTTGCGGAGGGCCGGTCCGCGGGGCTGGGCTGGGCTGGGAGCGGGGCCGCCTTGCTGGCGGGGTGAGTCACGCCCGCTCGTGACTCAGCCTCCCGGCGCGCTCCGTGCGGAGCAGCCCGCTTGGTGGTTGCCTCTGCGTGACCTGGAACGCTTCTCCAGGGCCACCAGTGACAAGCTGGCTTCCCAGGAAGGAAAGCCTGACAGAAATGGAGATCCTGAGGCACTAGGAAGCCAGGTTTTTCCTTTGGATATCAAGTAGTGCTGAACTTCCTTCCTTCATCGCTGTTCCTGCTCGCTGTGCTTGGAGCCGCGTGCCAGCTGTGTAACCGCAGTGCTCGACATGGGGACCGGACAACTCCCTCCAGGCATGTAGGACATTCTCAGCTCCCTGTGGGATGCCTGACCGGCCCAATGCCCCAGGGGAACTGGAAGAGTTTGAGCTGCAGCAGCTCCTTCTGGTCAAGAAAGGACAAGGGCAAAGCTTTTATATGGCCTGTGCAGCAGCGAGCTAGCACTGGTGACCCGGGGCCTCCCATCCCTCTTGCACGCTCTCACCGGTCCTGCCGTTGAACCTCTTCCCTGCACAGTTATTTCTCCTTCCCCACTCCCTCTTTCCTAGCAGATCCTTGCAGGAGGGCTCCATTTGCTTTGCGTTAGGGAGCCTCTTGTGCACCTATGCCAACTTCTTTTCCCCTCATCTGCAGCATGAGCACGGCTGAAATCAACCCAAAGTGGATTCCTGCAGACGTGGTGGGAGCAGCCACGGGGCACCTGGTGAATAGTGAAGCCTGTAACTCAGAGCTGCTTGATAGTTTTGGAAGCAGGTGAGATTGGCACTGGCGCCTCTTTGTTTCATCTACTTGGTGCTTAAGTGAAGGGAGAGGCAAACCACCCGACCAGCCGTTTGCCATTGAGCTCATAGTGATGTGTCCCCACCTCAGAGCGTGGGTTCCACTGGAGCTCCTTCGCAGTGTGCTTTGGCCTTTGCTCTTGGTAACTGTCTGGGGGGGAGGCTGCATGGCCTTGCTGTGCCCTGCCTTTCTCTGGACCACTGAGGGCAATGCAGAGCAGGGCAGACCCCCGTGGGACTCCACTGGTCAGAGTTGTATTCCTGCTCTTTGCCTCCTAACCGTTAACCGGTTATTAATCCACAGGAGGCCTCTACCTCTTATCTCGGGGCAGCTCAGTTTCTTTAAGGGCTTTGGGGCATTCTTTAAGAGCTTAAGAGCATTGCCACATGCCATTTGGAAATCCAAGGAAAGCCTTGTTAATTGGATCACCCTTATCTCCACACTTACTGTTTGCTTGCAGGGCAAGATCGTGCCCTGCAATACGAACTCTTCTCTGACGTGACAGTTATCTGAATGTCTCCTGCTTTTGCTCTTAACTGCGGTTTGCCCCTGCGCGAGACGTTAGCAATCTGCTACCTGGCTCTGTGGTTTTATATTGGCAAACAATTTAATGCCGTTCGGCCATTTTCTCAGCTGGAGACAGCCTTGCTTTTTTTGGGAAGCAGCGAGCTCTGTTCCAGGGTGGAAACTCAGCAGCGCCTGGGTGGGACCTGCAGCGTGAGGAGCGTTGCGTAAGGAGAGCGCTGGCACCCGGCACCGCGAGAGGGGAGAGCGCCACGTCCTGCCTGCGGGCCCCGGCGCCTTGGGCTTCCTGAGCCTGGCGGGGGTCTTCCTGAGTGGCGCGTGGCAAGGCAAGGAGTGTCCTCTGCACGGGGACTGTGCAGCAGGTCTGTTGTCAGGGCTGAGCTGCTCGTTCAGGTTGTGCAAGGAGAAAAAAGTATAAAGGAAGTATAAATTTATATAGCAGAGTTAAACTTGGATGAAAGGATATCTGAAGGAGATAAAATACACAGCCAGGAGAGAAACTCGTTATATGCTATTTCCAAAAATAAGTTAAAATAAAGGGTTGTCATTATTTCCCTGCGGTCGGTGCCTTCTTGGCACTCGGAGCAGTTGGAGTTGCTGAGTGCCGCTCTGAGACTTCTCAGCCCAGCGCTGAGGAGCTTTATGGGTGCAGGAATTGCAAGAACCCAAACTGGGCCCAGTTTCAAGAGGGACTTTCACGATGGAGCTTCATCAGTGATACAGCAGAGCAATCTATATACTTTTTATCTTAAAGTCTTTTTTTCCCCTTCATTGAGTCAATTGTTTCCTTATGAAGAAGGTGTTAAACAGCAAAAACAAAACACACAGCCTTGCCAGCCGCGTTGTTACGATTTAGACCTCTGCGTCCAAGCGCTCTGGGATTTTCCAGATCACTTGGTTTCAAGTAGGACGCATAAAAATACAATCTAAGGGTTCCTCTGCTTTTAATGCTCCTTGCTTCATGCCAGAAGGGGTGTGCCTGTGTTCTGGGTTCGTTTCGCTTACCCTGTCTGAACTTGCTGCGATTGTGTGTGAGACATTCCCATCATTGTGCGGGTCCGTGTGTGTCTGCCCTGTGACTGATCTTTGCTGGGGATAGAGTGGGGCTGTGTTCGCTTTCTGAGGCCGTTTGATGAAGGGGTTTCTGTGCTGACCCACAGCAGGGAGGGCGAGTCGCTGGGACAGCCTGATCCAGACTCTTTATTCAGTCTGGTGCAATCAACTTTAATAAAGAACAGATTTTTATGCTTTAATCAAGTACAGACTCTATTCACGGAAGGCAAATTGTGGCTAGATGAGCAGGAGCTGGACAAGATATCCCGGAGGGCCCTGGTGGCTAGAGCTGTAGGCGGGGGACAGCTGAGCGGTGGAGCAGCAAGCGGTGAGACCTCTCGCGTGGCGTTAATGACGCCTCAGTACTCAGTTTGTTGTCCAGTGCCGTTATTGTAACGGGTTTGAAGTGCTAGACAGGCATTGGGGCGGCAGTTCCCTGGCTGTGGTCTTAGCAGTGTTAAATGAGGCACGTGAAGGGTTTGCTTGATGTTCCTGGGGACGAACTCCTCGCTTTCAGTGACACGAGTAGGAGAGGAAGCTGTGACCAAGAAAATGTCCAAAACAGGAAGCTGCTGTGAAGGGAACAAATGTCAGCGTGTGAAGGGCTCGGTGAGGGGGAGGTGAGTGGTGCCAGCATATCCTCCTGGAGGAAGAAGATGGAGGAAGAGATAAGGGCTTCAGCGCACAAACCCTTTTGTCCCGCGCTTGGCCAGCCTGGAGGGACAGGCTGCAGAAGCGGCCGTGAGGACACGCTGTTCCCACAGCCAAAAGCTTGACCTGCATTTAAGCATGCTCTTTATCCGTCTTTGCCAGATACTGTCTTGGGTAGCGTGGGACAGGGGCGAGAAGGAGAGTTGCTCGCTTGGAAAGTGGGCAGATCTTCAGCCCTCAGTTGTCTCTAGGCTTTCCTAGAGAGGAGGAGGAGGGAGGTTGGTCAGAGCTGGCCGGGCTGCAGGGTGCCCCGAGAGCATTCGTCTTCTCATGGAGCTCCTGCCAGCGTCTCCTGGCTGTGCTGTAGCTGGGAAGGGGAGGGATTACGCTCCCAATGCTGTTTCCTGACAAGGCTGATGAAGGTGGTAGCCGGGCAGCAAAATTCTCGCCTCGGGGATTAGTCTGATGCAACTGCAGTGTGTTTTTTCATCTTGGTTACTGGTTGCTTACATGGAGCCTCTCCGCTGGGTTATTTTAACAGTCCACGGCTAACGTAAGTAGCCGCAGGAACGCGGCTGCTGGCCTCTGAGTCACAGTGTTCATTCCTGCCTGGGGAGGGAAGTGCCTGGAGGCACCGTGTGTCTTCCCCACATTTTATAAGGGGAATAGCAGCAGTCTCCAGAGCTCTTCCTGTTAGTGCCAGCGCGTCCTCAGCACAGCCCCACGTGGCGTTGGAAGGCCTCGTAGCAACCCGTGCCTGGCAGGCTCCGAGGCTGGAGCAGCCCAGCACGATGCCCGTCTCACCAGCAGGAGGGACCTTAGACTCCCGTTGTCTTGTATCATTCTTGGGTGGCAACTGCTTTGCAACTGCTTGACACTGTTGAGCATTGAAGCACAGAACCGCGTGGTCTCTTCTGCTTCAGCCAAGGCCAGATCCAGTAGTGCAGAGAAATGCATCGGAAGCCTCTTGCTGGCAGAAGCGATGTTGGATGCTGGTTGTGGTGACAGTGCTCCACCTGCAAGGAGCTGCTGAGGCCGCGTCTCTCCAAGGTGCTCTCTGATCACCAGCTACAGTCATGGCTGGTGATGACCCCGTGTCCACAGCAGGCACACGGCCTCCCTCACACGACTTGGGTGATGCTGGGAGTGGTGCTAGTGGGAGCCCCCTGCCCTGAGCGTAGTGATTGCTGTGGCGCAATGAAAGTTCTTGTGTTTTTGGGGTGGCTGCATGGGGCTGTTGCCACCAAGAACCAATTGATGGTTATTGCAGCTTCCGAGGGCTGCCCGGCAGCTGCTCGATGGTTCCGTGAGCGCGTCGGCGGGGACGGAGCCCTGAGCGGGGCCGGCTCCGCGCTGGGAGCAGTGTTGATGCACCAGCAGAACAAGCAGTGCCTCTGTTTACAGCTATCCTAGATACATTTAATCAGCGCTCGCCAATGTGAAGGTTAATCTAAACACCTTCCTCTTCACTCAATAAAACAACTGCTGCCTGTCTCGTGAACTCATCTGTTCTGGTGGTTGGGAGCAGGGCAGTGGTGCTGTAGAGAACGCAGTTAACTCTTACAAAGCCCTTAATGTTCCTCCACCTGCCTCTTGGGAACTGGCCTCTGCAAAAGGGACAGGCCGCCTGTGTTTTGAGAGAGAAAGCTCGTGAGAAAAGCTACAAAACGGCTTTTGAGAGTGGCAACGGCTGCCTGTCCTTCTGCTACGAACTTGTGTTACTGCACGGGGACCTCTCGCGTTGATCACCAGCTCTGTTGTGACAGCCAGGAAGAGCTAGGTCACTCCTGGCATCAGACAGATGTGGGAATGCCAGAAGGACATGGGGCTTAGACCTGAGGCCTCTGCTCCTGCATCCTCTTGCTGAGAGTGGGCAACCTAGGGAAAGCAGCAAAACGAGTCAAGCAACGCTTCCTCCCAAGTTTCTCATTTTCTCGTCTCCTGCAGTTTGTATCTTGAAGTTCTTGAACCAGAGGTTATGATTTTTTTGTGTTTTATAAACCTTGCTGTGTTTTTCCATTCCGTTTTTTCTTCTTGTAATTCCTAAGATTCCCTCTGCATTTTTTTCTGACCTCCTTTTGGTATCGCTCCATGAAAAATCAGCTCCATCTGCCCTAACACCAGGGTCTAACTGCTGGGCAGCAGTGGTCAGCTCAGGACTGTGGAACTGGTTTCTCCTGGAGTTTCCCTGTACTGCATTTCACCCCCTATTTCTTCTGGGGCCACCAATCTGCCTGGCAAATCTTTTGGCCATTCTTCCCAGCTGGACAGATGGGATTCTCCTCTGCCTTGAATATAGTGTCACCAGTGACCTCAGTCCCCGTGTTGCTCTACCCAGATTGTACATGGATGTATTGGAGAACATGGGTATGTCACAGATCTCTTTTGGAATTCCCATGAAAAATGTTTCCCTCTTTGCTTCTACCCTCCATTTCCTGTCTTTGTGCCCAGTGATTTATCCCTGTGGAGAGCTCCACTCTTATCCCATTGCAGCTTAGCAACTTTGAAAGTGGTGGTGAATAACCCTGTTGAAAGCCTTTAGAAACCTGGGTAGGCTGCATCAATTGATCTCCCTTGTCCATGTGTGAAGACAGGAGTTCTGTGTCGCGTGACTTCCCTTCCCCAGCATGTCATGTTTATTCATGAATCCATTAATTCTGGTTTTTAGAAACAGTTTGTGCAGATTTGCCTGCTGCAATTACCAGGCTTGGTCCTGCAGTTCTCCAGATGTTCACGTTTGCACGATTGGCCTTGTGTTAATTGCTGCAGTAGTTTCAGTGAGGGGTTAGACAGTCTGGTTGTTAGTGCAACGGGTTCATCCTGGCATGGCTTTGTAGCGCTCGGGTGACACTGTCGTGAGCCTGGAGACGTGGCTCTGTTCATGCCGTCTTCCTGGAGCACCTCCGCTTTGATCCTCTCGGGATCCTTAGCCCAAAAGGACAGTTTGACAGAAGGAAACCAAACTCGCCCAGCTCTTCTGCAAGGAACAGGCAGATAAAACCTCGCTTAGTTTGCTGTGACTCTGCTGACTTGGGATTTTGGAGATGCTCACCATAGGTGTCCTGTGTTTCATCTCCACATCCTGCCTCCATAGTGACCCACAGGGCCCTTCTGCAGCTCTCTCCAGCATTTCCTAGGAGGAACATGGAAGTGTCCTAGGATGCCTCTGGGCATCAGGATATTGCCACAGGGGCAGTGTCACCATCCAGCTCCAGGGCAGAGTGTCCCGGTTGCGGTGGAGGAACACAGCCCCGTGCCCACAGCCACCTTGCTCCACAGGAAACCTTTGGACATCCCGCTTAACACCAAGTCAGAGAGCATTCCCACGAGGCACAAGGCTGACCATGAAGAGAGGCCAGAGCCGACCTGTTCTCAGCTCTCACCCGCAGAAGGAAACCTTGCTGGTGGATGGAAGAGGCAGGATCGTTGCCACTGGTGTGAAGTTGCCTCGACGCGAGTTTGTCCTTCCTCAGCAGCCATGACCTGCGGCCTCCGCAAGCTCTGCCCTGCTGCTTCCTCCCACGATGCGACTTGGTGCCTCCACAGCTCCGCCTGTTTACATGAGCCAAGGTTTGGATGTCTGTGAGTAAATAGCATGAGCGCGCATGGAAAATGTGCTGTTTGCTCCGCAGCGTCCAGTTTGCGTGGGCTGAGCAGGAGCTGGGAATCGGTTTGTGCTGCACGAGGAGACTGTTTCCAGCTGGACATCTCCTCTGGTGAGCGATGGGGCGGTGGCCAAAGTCTCGGTCCTAAATAGTCAGATGGGAATCCAGAAATTATGTTCCAGAGCAAGCTACAGCTCCTCACCATGCCTTAGCTCAAAACCGCGTGTGCTGCATGGTGCAGACAGGCTGGATATGATTTCCCATATCTGAGGAGCTGTCCTGGGGCTACAGAGGGCTTGAAGGCTCTCACTGCAGTCCGTCCATGAGATTGGGGGTCCCGGTGACTAAGCTGGGACCTTTCTAATGTGGCATCACGGTTCATTTTACGGAGCAGAGGCGTGCTGCATGCAAAGTAGGTTTCTGGTGTGTCGATACCTGGGAGCGTGCAAAACCAATCGCGTAGAAACACAGCGATGTGACTATAGGCCCATGGGTGTTAGAAGGTAGGAGCTGGGTTTTATGATGTCCCCAGGTCAGGACAGCCTCTGTGCATCACAGGCCACTGAACTTGTTCCCGTAAGTTACAGGCTTCATTTTTCATGCATCTCTCCTTGCAACCAGCACCGATTATAGCACAAAAAGTATTTGATATCTCAGTGGCATGGAAACATCATGAGGTGAGCTTGGGCAGCGGGGCAAGCGTGATGAATTATTGAAACATCGATGATTTTTATAAGAGAGTGAAATTACATGCTCCATAGTGACACTCTGCTGGGAAATACATTGTTTGTGCCGGCGGGGTCACGTAGCGTGTGGCGGTGGCCAGCACTGAGCTCCAGGAAGGGCTTTGGAGCCTGGCAAGCTCGGCGGGGGGATGCACAAGCAGATAGATGGAGGTTTTGGCTTTGGGGTCTCCATGGGGTCCTCGGTACAGAGTGTGTCCCTGCCTGGGCAGGGGTCCGATGGGACACGGTGCCCAGGGCCCCGTGAGCTCCCACCAACCCCAGAGTAAGAACCCGCCCTGGGATTAGGTGCTGACTAACGGCTGAACTGCTGGGCGGACATGGCGCCCGGTCCCCTCTGGTGAACGAGTGAAGTCAGAAGCCCCCCCAGGCAGGGCACCATTGCCAGGGGTGGCTGCCGGCGGGGCTCGGTCTGCTGCGAGTCCAGCTGTACGCGGGGAAACCCTCATGGGAGCGAGCCACGAGTGCCCTGTGCCCTGGGGACAGGGACACGGGGCGTGTGCGGGTGCCCCTGTGCCCTCGGGACAGGGACATGGGGCATGTGCAGGTGCCCCTGTGCCCTCGGGACAGGGACACGGGGCATGTGCGGGTGCCCCTGTGCCCTGGGGACAGGGACACGGGGCGTGTGCGGGTGCCCTGTGCCCTGGGGACAGGGACATGAGGCGTGTGCGGGTGCCCCTGTGCCCTGGGGACAGGGACATGGGGCATGTGCAGGTGCCCCTGTGCCCTCAGGACAGGGACACGGGGCATGTGCGGGTGCCCCTGTGCCCTGGGGACAAGGACACGGGGCGTGTGCGGGTGCCCTGTGCCCTCGGGACAGGGACATGGGGCGTGTGCAGGGGTAGGTGCCCCGGCCACCAGATCCGGAGCCCTCGTGCTTGGCCCCACGGCAGAGCTGTGCACGCGTGGGGGAAACTGGGACGGGGACCCTGAACTCCTGTGTCTGGCTCTTGTCTGACCGGGCAGCATGCAGGGACAGTGACTTAGTGAATAAATGGGGTCAAGAGCACCTCTGGAAGGGCATCTGGGGGCTTGTGGGGAGAGCTAGGAGCAGAAAGGGAGGCAGCCTTTGGCGACCAGATCATTCTTTGCAGATTATTCATCCGTATCTAAATATAACTTGCTGCTTTCTGCACTGGGCCCTCGGCCGTGGGGCTCGGTGCTAACGAACATGTTCTTCATAGCACGGCACGGCCCGGAGTGAGCCCGAGGTGCTGCAGGGGCCTGCGGCCCTGGAGCGCTGCCGAGGGCGCCCGGGCCTCGCTGCCGTGACTCCCCCATGGAGCGGGATGGGGGAGGCCCCAAGGGAACCTGCTGGCCCCGCCGCGGGGAAGGAGGCGCCTGAGGTGGGCAGTGCCGGCACCCCTCTGCCGCGAGCCCCTGCCCGTGGCGTCCGGCCCTTTCTGTGGCGTCCGGCCCTCCTTGGCAGAGGGGACGCCGCAGAGGGGACGCAGCTTCCCCAGGGCATGGGCCTCAGTTTTAGGGAAGTGCATCGAACGCAGCGGGTTTTCCAAGCGTTTTTCCTGCGTTTTTCCTTTCTTCTAAGGAAAGACTTTGGTGTTTTCTCAAGATTTGTCCAATTCTTGGTTTTCTTCTATCACAACATTCTCATCCTCTTGCTTTTAACCCAGCTGCAGAGTGGGGATGTTCCAGCTAGGGTCAAAGCTGGCCAGGAAAACATCACCCAATGTTGATGGCAGAGCCAGCCCTACTGTAAATATTTTAACAGGGAGACTAAATAGATGAGGATTCCTGAGAGAAGTGTTTGCCCGTGTGCCAGGGCACAGGGAGTTGCACGCAGGGAAGGGCCTAAGGGAACTACCGGCCTGGTTTTGGTACCTGCTGTTCTCCAGCTGCTTTTGGTACCTGGAGCTCCCCATCCCAAGGGTCGAGGATTCTCTGGAATCCGCTCAGTGTTTCCTATGTATCTTGCTGAGGGGTTGCCACAATTTCCCATTGATTTTCCTTAAGAAAGCCAGCGTGCCGCTGGCACCCTGTGTCCGTGTAGCTAAGAGCTGGACCCGGGCCAGCCAGCCTGGAGTCACAGCAGGGCCTGCCGCAGCTCGGTTGCCCTTTCCGCTACCTGTCGGATAACGTAGAGCAAGGCTCCGGGTGAGGATCCTCTCCGCTCGAGCTGCTCTCTCCAGCTCGGAGCTTCCCAGCAAGTTCCTTGCACAAGATGCGAACGCACCGTGTAGAGAACACACGGAGCTGTTAAAACAGTAGGAGCCTTCAGCTGCTCACAGAGACAGTAGCCAAAGGGAGGATTCCGAGAAGAAATTCCCTGAAATCATAAGCGACGGTTCTGGGAAGGCACTCGCACGACCCTTCCAGCTCTTGCAACCCCACCGCGTGCCCCGGGACCTCGGGGGACGGACCAACCTCGCTAGAGGCCCCGTGGCAGCCTGCAGAGGGGGCCCGGCCGCGGTGGCGGCAGCGCGGTGGCCAAGGGGCCGGTGCGGCCTCGCGGGACGGGGCCCGTGGCCTGCGAGTCCCTGCCTGGCCACCGCCGCCGCCTTGTAAATCCAGCAGCCCCGGAGCAGAAAGCAGTTTTACGACCTGGAACCTGGAGAGCCGCTTTGGGCTTGCGGCGTTTGAAAGGCACCACTCTGTTTTACAAGCAACAGCCTAATCTTTAGAGTTTCCCAGAACTCATAAAAATTCTAGTTTTAAAAAAAAAAAGTTTTTTTTTTTTTTTGGGGGGGGGAAGCAATCTAAAAAAAGTATTGACTAAACAAAATATTTTGATGAAAAGAAGAAGAAATGGAGGAAGTGCTTTGGAAGAAAGTGGTTTTTCCTAAGCACCATTGACTGCCTTGACGTTTGTCTTTTAGAAATTGACCATTTTCTGCTGGGGGAATAAAAGGTGCGCAGGGGTCGTGGCACAGGGAAGAACGGAGCGGTTTCCCCTGGGAACAGGGGATCCGGAGTGGAGCTGCCCTGCTGCTGGTAACGCTCTGCCCTCCCCGCGCTGAGCCCCATTCCCGGCCCTGCCGGACTGGCTGGGGCTTGGATAGCTCGGCAGGGCGTTAACAGGGAGAGGAGTGGTTTTGTCCATGGGGATAGGGGCAGAGCTGGATTAATCAGGAGCAGAACCCTTAGGTTTTGCGCTCTTCGTCATCGGGAGCGTCATCAGACGAGAATCACCCTCCAGCTCTCCCTTGTGCTGCGCTGCGAAGGGGCTCCCGCGATGCCCGAGGGGCTCCTGGTTCCCGCTCGCGGCGTTTCCCTCGCGGAGGCGCCGCCGGCCCTGCCCGGCCGGGCTGTGCTGCGGCCGGTGGCCCCGGGCAGCGCGCGGGCGTGAGCTCGACTGCCCGTCCACAAGAGGAGGAAGTTTAAAAATAGGCTGTTGATTCCAGCGCGGGCTTTCGTGCCGCTCCGTTTTATGCTCCTCAAGAGTGTGTATATGAGCTTTTATGTTACCAGGAAGAAACTGTGTGAGGGAGCGAGCTAAATGTAAGCAGAGGAGCAGCTCAGCCAAGAGCCTGGTTTTGCTTGTACTGTGTATGGAAGGTGGAAAGTATGGAAGAAACCTTAACACAGTGTAATATCCATGTGATACTGCTCCAAGGCTATGGACATAGATGAGGAAACAAGCTCTTAGGAATATCTTTTAATAATATCAAGCTACATTGTTTAGCCTAGGCAGATTTATTATCCTTATCTGATACCACGCTCCTCTGATAACTGGGCACGATCTGCAGAGCAAAGCAGGGCACGGAGCCAGAGCTTTGGGTGCAGTAGCGCCCTGCGACAAGGCCGGCAGCACCTTAGGTTTCCCTATGGATGCTTGTGGAGCTGGTCAGGGCTGTGAGCCGGGAGCGACCATCCGTGTGGCCTGGATGGGCGTGGAGGTCGGAGCACGGGGCACCGGCTGAGCTTGGAGATGGGCAGTTTGGGTCGGGCACTGGGGAAGGCTCCTTCCCTGGGAAGAGAGCAGCATGGAGACAGGTTCCCGGGATGGAGGATCTCCACCCTTGAGGTTTCCAGGCATGGCTATGAATAGATGATGTCCCTGCCTACAACAGCAAACCGCTGAACATCCTTCCTTGTAAACCATGGGGTAAAGAGTCCTGGTCTGATACACGGTTGGTTAGAGACATGTCCGGGGGAGATTTCTCACCACGCTTGGTGTCTCCAAAGCTGGCCGAGTGCTGCAGGCATCTGCTGGCCTGGCCGTGCCGGCCAGGGGGCAGCTCTGCTGCAGTTCCAGGCCAGGGCGCACAGGGCTGTAGGTGGGACGAAGCAAAGCCAGGCCGCTGTGGTGCCAGTCCCCTGCACAAAGCTGGGTTTGGCTCCCTGTTGTGAGAACCAGCTGGACGAGTGGTGCTCCCAGTTTGCGATCTCCTGTGTTTTCAGGAATTCTGCAGCTTTGGAAAGCTGAAGGGATTTGGAGACCTGGAGGAATGACATGGACATCCCTCGGTGAGGCTCCGGCAGCCCCACTGCAGGAGGAGGACAGATGTCAGCTGGAAGCCCAGTCAGGATGGGCAGGGGGAAGGCGGCAGCTCCAGCACCCGCTGGGTCATCCCCAGAGGCTGCTGCCGCAGGGAAAACTCGGCTCCCAAAGGGAATTTGGGATGGATGGTCATGCAAGCTGGAGGGAAATGGTATGAGAAACTGATACCTTAGGAGACAAACTCTTTTGCTTGAGAAGTTTCATCCCAAGCCGTCCTGTCATCAGGCAAAAGGATTTAGGTGATGTCCACCTGGCCGGGTAGAAGTGGCAAGGGACTGGGCAGGGCAAAGCACGGAGTCCGGACCCGGGGGCTGCAAACGCTGCCGAGAGCTGCAGACCTGTCAGCAGAGGCCATAGGAGCGGCCTCTGGATCTGCTGACTGCTCGAGAGGAAAGCTATGGATGCTGGGGGACGTCTCAGAGCTGAGAGTCCGCGGCAGATGAAGGACCCCCCTCCCCGGGGGCTCTGCTGACCCTCCCAGGCTGATGGGCCTTAGGAGCAGCACGGCTTGGAGCTCTCATGGGCCGGGGCCTCAGCCCGTGGCAGATACCAGGGGGGTTTGGGAGAGGCTTTGGATGACAAGAGCAGTGGCCAGCATCACGTCTGGCAGGTCCTCACCTGCGCCTGTCCTGTACCTGTTAAAACTACAAAGCAGGAAACTTTGGGGAAAAAAACTACCCATTTTGGTCTTAGCTGTTAAAATCCTGCGTTCGGGGCATTCACATGGATGCGTTTCCTACTGCTGCCTTGGAGGAAGGTTCTTCTGGGGATGTTTGCTTCTTCCTGGAGATGGACACCGCACTGATGGTGAAACAGCACCCGCGTTCGTGAGTGTGCTCCGCGGGGCGGCTCCAGCACCCTGCAGGTGCCCCAGGGTGTTGTGTGCTCTGCAGGAGGGCTCCAGCACCCTGCAGGTGCCCCAGGGTGTTGTGTGCTCTGCAGGAGGGCTCCAGCACCCTGCAGGTGCTCCAGCACCTTGTGTGCTCCGTGGGGCGGCTCCAGCACCCTGCAGGTGCTCCAGCACCTTGTGTGCTCCGTGGGGCGGCTCCAGCACCCTGCAGGTGCCCCAGGGTGTTGTGTGCTCCGCGGCCCGGCCGTTTCCCGGAGGCTCCGCGGCGCAGAGGCCCCGCTCGCTGCCCCGGCCTGCTCCTCGCTCCGTGCCCCGTTCCGCCCCCCTTCCGGCTCGCGCTGCGGGCGCTGCTCCCGAGGGCGGCCGCGCGGCTGCTCCAGCGCCGCGGGCACGCGCACGCCGAGGCCCCTCCCCCAGGCCCTGCCCCGCGCCGCCTCCCCGGCCAAAGCGCCGCGCTCC
>PTEX01000394.1:347670-415039 GCA_003342815.1 Eudromia elegans
CCCCCCTGCCCCGGCCCCGCGTCTCCCTCCGGGGCGGCCCCGGCCGTCGCCTCATCCGTTTATCCGTGTTGATATTTATTCATGCTTGTCCCTTTATTTATTCGGCGTGTTCGGTCTCGGAGCTCCGTGCGAGACTGGCGCGGGCTGCGGCCGGGAAGGTGACCGCGACCGCGGCGCCCCCTCGCCCCGCGTGCCCTGCCCGCCCGCGGACGGGAGCGCCCGTTCTCCCCCGCGCGCCCCCGTTTCCCCGTCGCGGCGTCGCTGCGCCTCGCGGCCCGCGCCGGGCACGGGCGCGGTGAAGGCCGGAGCGGGTGCGAAGCGGGGCCGGCCCCGGCGGGAAGGGGCTCCCGGCCGCCCCGCTCCGCCTGCCGCCTCGGCCCGCGCCCCGTGCGGACTCGCCGGCCCTCGCGTGGCCGGTGGGGTTGGAGCCGCGTTCGAACAGAACCGCGGCCGCGGTCCCGGCGCTCGTGACTCTCCGCGGGCTTCGTGATGCTGAAGGCACCTGTGTGGAGCTGCGGCCGCACGGGGAGGCCGCGGCCGGCGCGGCTGCTCTCTCTGCCCGGGTGTTCGCCCGTCGTCCCCTCGGGCGAGGGAAGAGCCTGTGGCCCTGGCTGCACTGACCCCGCGGAGCCGTCGGGACCCCGGGCTCGGCCGGGTGCTGCCTCGACGCGCGTGGCTCGTGGAGCTGCGCGGCTGCGGCAGCAAGGCCGGTGTCTGAAGGCGAGCGTGTTTTGCCTTCGCTTTAGTTTCGTTCCCGGGGTGGCTGTTTAAGGGCTTCTTGCGTGAGCCCAACCGTCTCTTTTCCCTCAGCGGGCCCTCTCAGGTGTCAGACAGCCCTGCTCCTATGCGGCACCGCGCAGGCTTTGAGCCACCGGCCTGGAATTCCCTGTGAGGGCACCCGCCTGAGTTCAAACGCTGCCTCTTTGCCGCCGTTGTCGCCACCTCCGGCCCTGCCTTTTTCTCCCCAGGGTGGGTTAAACCTTCCCGTGTGTGTTCGCAGCCTCCGCAGGAAGGGCCCCCGTGCGTCTCTGCCCCGCGGCGAGCCCGCCGTGCCCTCGGACCCCGCGGAGCCGCTGCCTGTTGGGCGAGTCGCCCGTCGCCGCGGCCGAGACGTCGGGCTCCAGCCTGGAGCTGCAGCGTCGCCTCGAGAGCCTCTGCGCTGGAGAGTGGCGGCACGCCAGCCTGCAGAGCGCAGGAGATGTTTAGAATAATTAGTGATGGAATACCCTTTTAAAATAATTGTTTGGGTTTATCTAGCACTCAATTGTAGTGGTATCTACCTCTAAAAATAGGCAGGCCTCCCGTGTAATGAGTCTCGCGGCATAAACAGTCGCGTTGTGAATGACTGTTGTTACTCTTAGGATGTCTAAAATGCGTCTGTTTGGGGGGGGTTGCCAAATCCTCCGTGTCTGTTTAATATTTTTTTTTTCTGTAGCAAACACTGAGGCCTTGGCCCCTCCTGGGTGCAGTCGATGGGAAAGGCCCAGCCGCCCTCGCAGCTTGGGGGTAGCGAAGCAGGGCAGAAATCTTGTCCCCCTGCTCCTTGTTTTTGCTCCGAGCCGCTGTCCTCAGCCGGGGAAGCCGAGCTGCCCGGGCCCGCACGGAGAGCTGCCCGGGCCCGCACGGAGAGCTGCCCGGGCCCGCGTGGTGCCACACGGAGAGCCGCCTGGGCCCTCGGCGGCAGCGCGTGGCGTGCTGCGGCCGCGGCGCTTCCCGCCGGCTGCCCCGTGGTTTATCAGAGCGTGACGGATCGGCCGCGTCCCCGGGCCCCAGGCGGGCTTTGTGTGCGGCCCCTCGTCGGCGCGCGCAGGGCACGGCGGCCCCGGCTTTTGCGCCTCTGCGACGGGTTCCTTCTCCAGCGGGCGGCTCGGGCGGCCGCTGCCGCGTTCGATCACGTCCTGCTCTTACCGAAGACAAGCTGCTTTTTCAGCAGGAGGAGCGTTTGATTTACGAAGCCTTGCTGCCTCAGAAGGTTCTTCTAAGGGCGTTACACTGGTGCTTGCAAGGGGATGTGTCTCAGAGCTCTGCTCATGGACCTTGCTCTTCATTTCCCTTTATGCTTGCCCCAGCTTATGCAGGATTATTTGTTCTAATGGAAGTTTAGTGCCCCTACATGTCCTGCGTTTGGTTTGTCAACAGCAGTGCGGTGTCGCGCCGGAGGCCTCTCCCTTGCTAGGAGCATGGCACAGAGCTCTTCCCAACTACGTTTATGTTGTCACCTTGTTATAAGAGTAGGGGTCTTTTCTTCTCCTTTAAAAAATTGCTGTGTTTTTTTTGGCCTAAGTAGGTAAAACCTGAATGTCTGGCGTTGTTAGCTGACACTCAGCATCATCTGATGCAATCAGGACTGCAACCAAACTGGCCCCTAAAACCTTAAGTGAGGATCTACATCTGGACCTCTAGGAAAGTGGTCTGCTAATGGAAGATTTGCAACCCTTGCTGTTTGTGCAGCTTCTGAGGCCAGCAAGTGCTTGGCACCTTCCAAACTCGGGCCACCCAGCTGCCCTGCTATGGATTTCAGTTTAAGCTCAAGTAGCCAAGATTAAACCTGTGGTTTTGGACTTATTTAACGGGAGAGGCTGTTATTTATGTAGTTGGGCTTTTGGATGAAATAACCATATAATATAAATATTGTGTGAGAAAAAGACGCTTGACAAATTGATTGTGTGAGCAAATTATGTTATTTTTATTCCCGAGCAAGTTTTTCCCGTCTGCATATGGTGTGGCTGTTTCTTGCTCTTTCCTGCTATTTTAACAAATGAGTTTATTTTTTCCGTCTTTGTAGTAAATATTGTTTGCATCTTGCGCATTTAATGAAACATTGCAAATGTGTTTGGATACTAAGCCTCTGGGAGGCTTTAAAAATATTTGTTTTTGCAACTAATTTTAATCCCTGAAGAAACTGTCCACATGCATTAGAAAAGTTTGTAGGAGTCTCTTGTGAGCATTAGAGTTTGCAGCTGGCCAAAGCAATTGCGCATCTGTGCATTTTTTAAAAAAAAAAAAAAAAGGAGGCAAAAAGCCAAGTGGGGAGATCCCAAATTCCAAATTGTCACTAATTGTCATTAATTGTCTTCTTATTGCAAGATCATTTCAGAATTAAGGTGAAGGCAGAAGTCCTCTCGAGACTGTTTGGCTGCAGAGGGCGTGTGGATCTGTACACGGGCTGTCTTGGAGTCAGCTGTGATGGAGTCGGGTGAGGGGAATCCAGGCTGTCCCCCAAAGATGAAGTAAGCTTCACCTTGAGCCCTCCTTGAAACAGCCCGTGGAGGCTGTTGTTGGCTGTAGCTGCAGACAATTGTGAAGCAGTCACACTCGGGGGCAAGCCGGGCCCGGCTGCCGAGCACAGTGACTCAGTGCCATCCCCTTTGGTAGACAGCCAGCCCTGTGCCAATGGATTTAAGACTCTAGGCTGACTGCAGGAGTGTCCTCTGTGAGTGTGTGCTGGTTGGAGGCAGCTGGAAATGATGAGCTGCTTTGGATAATTGCAGGGTGGTTGGGGAAGTTGGTAATTACCGAGATTTCTTATATGTGATGGAGAACATCTGTGGAAGTGGTAGAAGCTCAGAAGTGGCCAGGTACTGAGGCCTGAAGGTTTTCTTTTCTATGTTTCCTCTCCCTTTGCACTTGATGGTGTCAAAGGGATCATGGTGTCATAATCTTATCCCTTTATGATTTCTCTTCCCCACTGATGTGCTTGAACAGGAATGGTGATACATTTTAATTACTTTCATTAATACATGCATCACATGAAGGAGAGACGTATTCCATGGTGCCACAGGGCTAGGTCTCTTCCCACTGCTGTCTCTTGCATCGAGGACATGGTTCATGCTTTAAAAGTAGAATTGCCCTGTCGCCGGTCTTGCCAGGGAACCCAGCACCTCGTATGCAGCTTCACTGGGTTTCCCAGCACGGAGCTTATGTTATTCTATCATCGTGGCCCTGCGGAAACCGGTCAGCAGATGGAAAAGCCTATGACGTTTCACGGTGGGTCAGGATGTCAGGGTGAAGTTTCCTGGGAGTTGTGTGAGGACAAGCATCCGAATGGAAGAAGTCCTCGGGTTAGTGCTCTGGCTGAAGGAGAAGCTCTTGACTGAGCGCAGATGTCCTCTTGGACATCAGAGGAGCTTTTCGAGAGAAGGACGAGTTGCACAAGTAGGTCCAGCTGAAGCAGAGTTTTCCTCTTTTCCTTCATGGATGTGGTGAGCAATGATCAGCCCCGGAATCTTGCGGTGTCATAGGTGATGCTTAAGAAAACAAACCCCACTTTTCAGTACCGTTGTTTTTCTTTTGCTGCACATCCTGTCCCCTGGGCAGGAGCAGGGAGAATTTGGGGGTGAATCTATATGCAGCTATAGGTGCATATAGAGGTGAATGAAGATTTGAAGTTTTGTTTTAAAGATGTTTACAGTTATCCAGGAAAATGGCCTGCATGGTGCTTCATAGCTACTTGGATGAGGAGTTCTGTGCTGAGTACTTCTGGCAAGGAAAGTCTGTTCTGGGGATTGAAGAGTGTAGGTATTTTTCTTTTTTTTCCTGTTTGTGCCAAGATAGCTTTAAGGTATTTATACTGATGTTCTTTCCACTTGGCTTCTGAGGCTTTTCCTTTCGGAGGTGTACTGAAATAGGAAAATCAACTTTTCATTTCCTTTCCCCAAGATTCAAACAGAATATAGCTCTCAGAGCTGATACTCTGAGGCATTCTAGGGGTAAGATGCTGGATATCCTCAATATTTGCATTCAGGGAAAGGATGGGAAGAGTATGCTGGATTTTGAATTCAGAGGGATGTATAAATCTTTCCTCATTTGGTGGCAAGCTAGAATTTGGAGGTGCACGTTGGGGTGTACTGTGTGACTGATTGCCTTGGTGGCTGTTTTTGTTGTTTTATGATATTTATATAGACAATTTTGTGAAAGGCTCTTGGCTATTTTGGGCTTTGGGGCTTGCACCAATGTCAGTTTAGCATCATTGCAAATGCCGTATGTACCAGCACTCTGCATTCTCTCCCCTCTTCTGCTATTACCTTTCTCATTTCAATGCTGGGAAGAGACAAACTGCTTAAAATTTGATCAAAAAGAAAACAAGCGGATAGGGAAAACTGCTCTTTAATGTCAATTGTAGCATGTGAAAATGAGACTTTTACGTAGGAGTTGCGAGGCAACCTCAATTAGAAGCATTTTTTTCCTGTTTAAGCTGTTCAGGTTTCAATATTTGCAGGGATAATTAGTGTTCAGCTCTTGTATTCTGCAGGACTTCCACCAAAAATGTTCAGTCTGTCTACAGTGAGGTTGATTTTATTTGTGTTCATTTTGTCAGCTCCTCATCTTTATTAGCAAATCTATTTTTATGTTTGAACTTTCACTGCCTTTTCACTAGTTAATTACACTGTAATATTTGGGTGCAGTCTGCTGGGATCTGTTTGGAGGTGGGGAGAAACACTTTGAATTCCTTTTTTTTTTTTTTCATTGCAAGTTTTCTAAAACTTTGTTTGCAAAGTCTGTTTTGAATCTAAATGAGTTCTTAATTTTCACCTCAAGTGTTGAGCACGAGTGCTGTGTACTTAATCTCAACAGACAAAACCTTTCAGATGCCAATGCCAATGTAAGAGCAGAATAGGACCAGCCCTGTCTTCTGCTTGGGAAGCTGAACGTGCAGGTTAGCAGGAACATGAAGTGTTGTCAGCTGTAGCAGAAGAGTCCAACTAGGGGTACTGAATGCACCCAAATACTGTCTGCAAAACGGGAATTGTCCTCGCTGGAAATTGGTGGAGACTGGGAGAACATTTAGGGAAAATGCCTGGTAGGTCTGCCTTGTTCTTGCAGCAGCTGCAGGAATGGGCTGGAGGGACCTTGGTGTAGCCCACTGTGGGTGCTGTTATGAGGATAATGAGAGGAAAAAAATGCGTGCTGCTGCAGTGAGGGATGAGAAGCAGGCTAAGATAACATATTTCTACTCTGCTTTTGTCCTCAGACATGCCATCTTGTTCAAATCTAAAGATAGAGGATCAGTAATGGTGTATTTAGGTATCTGAAAAATGAGAAGAATGAGTATAAGTGCTTGGAAGTTAGATGGTCGGATTGTGCTTAATTTGTGAAAAGCTTCTAATAAAACTGAATGGAGGAACCTTATTTATAGCCTCCCATCACCAACCCCAGGTTCAAAGCCTACATTTGCTGCATAGGGCCGTCTGCATAAGCAGAAGCTACTGTTGGCTTCTGGTTTTGTCCAGTATTTACCCGTTTTTACTGATCTTGATCACCCTTGGTCACTTTTAGTCTGTGAAAAGTGCTCGAGGGGGTAGGAGATATAGGCAGTTTCCATCCTTTTGCCCAGTGGAACTTAGCAACGTGTTTTATGTAAAAGAGAACTTCTTATAGTTGCCAATCTGCATAAGCAATAGCATTTGTTCAGTTAAATTTTCTTAGCTTTTGTAACTGAAACATCGTATCTGGTTGAATGTCCCTTTTGGACGTGCTGTCTCTGTGCGTATTTTTAGCGCTGTGGGCCCCTGGTGTCTGCACACGATGAAGGTGCTCCATGCACGGTGGTGGTTCCTGGGGCCCGCGCCAGCCGCCGTTCCCAGGTATTCATAGAATCATAGAATCATAGAATGGCTAGGGTTGGAAGGGACCTGTAGAGGTCATCTAGTCCAACCCCCCTGCACACGCAGGGTCCCCTAGAGCATGTGGCACAGGGTGGTGTCCAGGCAGGTTTGGAAGATCTCCAGAGAAGGAGACTCCACCACCTCTCTGGGCAGCCTGTTCCAGGGCTCTGTCACCCTCACTGTTAAGAAATTCTTTCTCAAGTTCCTGTGGAACTTTTGGTGCCTCAATTTGCGGCCGTTTCCTCTAGTTCTATCACTGGCCACCACTGAGAAGAGGCCAGCCCCCTCCTCCTCACTCCCTCTCTTGAGATATTTATATACATTAATCAGGTCCCCTCTCAGTCTTCTGTTCTGCAGGCTGAAGAGGCCCAGCTCTCTCAGCCTTTGCTCATAGGGCAGATGTTCCAGACCCCTAATCATCTTTGTGGCCCTGCGCTGGACTCTCTGCAGGAGCTCCATGTCCCTCCTGCAGTGGGGATCCCAGAACTGCACACAGTACTCGAGGTGCGGCCTCACCAGGGCTGAGCAGAGGGGCAGAATCACCTCCCTCGACCTGCTGGAGACGCGCAGGAGAGGAGCTGTGAACCTGCCGCGTCACCGGCAAACAGAGACTTCAGTCTGAAAACAGTCTCGAGCTGAGTCCACTTTCTTCCCCGTCCCTGAGGTTTGTTTGCAAGAGCAGTGTGGTGCTGCACTTCCATTCTCTCGGAAGAGTCAGCTTGGATGTCGTGTCCTGAGTTTCAGCCTCTCGCTTGGTTACCAGCGTTCTTATGGCCAGTGAAGTCCTCATTCAAGGCCTGACAGCAGATGTGTTTTCCTGGGATTTAATATGTATTATATGTACATTCTTGCAGTAGTATTTTTACAGATGCTTTTTATCTTTTGCTGCTCACCAATGCCAAGCAATCTTCTTTCACTTGGTGTAGCATGATACTATTTTGATTAAAAAGCAGAGCTGGAAATTGATGCTTAACTCGAACCAGTGATTCTGGCAGAGGGGCTGGAGTGTGTCCACCTTAGTATTTTAATTTGAATCAGGACTGTGCTTTTTGCAGCGAATCTCCTGGTGGCCTCCCCTTAGCTGTGTTACAGTTCGCGTTGCAGCCTGATCTGGGCCTGGTTCCCGTTCGGACGAACTGAAACGCGAGCAGGAGCTCTAGGAGCACATCTGCCCCCCGCGAGTTGGGAGAGTGGGTTGTGCCTCCGCGGCTGATGCGTATTCAGCCTTTGATGAACCAGAAGCTAAATGAGACCTTTGACAGTGTCAGCAGCTTTGAGGAATGCAAAGTGGAGAAATACAGCTGACTTGAACAGAAGCGTAATGGTCTAGCTCAAGAGCTAGCGTGTCTTTACTTCCAAAAATATCAGATGGCCAAAGTCTTTCAGGGTAGGGAGCCATCAAGAAGTGGAGAAAATCCTTCCGTAGCTCTGCAGCATCCCGTTGGTGATGCAGGGACTGATGGCAGCGTGAGCACAGCGGGCTCCTCTCTTGCTTAGAGAAGACTACCGAGTCTTTCTGACTAGCTTAATGAAGGGACAAAATCTCTCCATATGAAATCTGCTTTTCCTGTGTGTTTGAATCTCTTTGATGAGAAACAAGGAAATTATGTTAGATCTAGTTCTGCTGTTTATCATTACGATAAAAACCTGGAAATGCCATGCTTCCTTCTGAAACATATTGCTGTATTTGCACAAAAGGAGCATTAGATGAAAGCTTTTGGGTAGTTTATCCCTCTTGATGCTTTTATATCAAAGTTAATTTCCATAGGCTTCAGTGCTGATGCATGTGGATAGTGGGGTATAATGAGTTTTACTATAGCTGTACTTGTGTGTCTGGTACTGCCTAGTTTCTCTTATCTGTTGAAGGTTATTTTTAGTAAGTAGTTGCTTTTTTAAATTACGTGGTGAAAGTGAGTGAATAATCAGTATTTCATTCACTGTCCTTACATATGCTTAAAAGTAGTATTAGCATAATCTTCTTATATGCTTTTCCTTCTGTTGCTCCTGAGTTCATAAAAGAAATTGAGTTCACTGTTAATAAGATCTGTGAATGAAGTTTCCTTGAAGTACAGGAATTCTTTTGCATTTTGATTATATTTATTACTAAAACAATCATTTATGCATCTTTTTGAAAGACGGTGTATTTTTTCAGGCGTGTAACCTTTTTCCCTACTGCTATCGCTGTTTGTTTTGAAATTGCTTGTTTTATCCTGTCAAGAATTTTGTGTAGTTTTTGTGCTTAGATATAGTCCTTGAAATTATATATGTATTTTACTTCGAAAGGGGAAGGAACATCGTGGAGCAAACGTCATAGTTTGCATTTTAAGGGGGCTGATCAGCTTGAAAAGATGAAGATGGTGATTGAGCTGTGCCTGTGCCCTGAGTCAGGAGCTCAGCGTGGATCCTCTGCCGTCTGTGATGGGAAAGGAAAGGTCACTTTTCACTGATGCTCTTGGTGCTGCTCGGGGTGGATGGTGGCAGCTCCTGCAGAGCTAGACTCCGCTGCAGGTACCGTCCAAGGAGGCGCTGGTGCCTCTCGATTCCTCGCGTTAGGCGCTGACGAGCGTCTTGTGTGTGGTGGTGATGTCCCTGCTGTTGCCTTGCGTGGGCTGGGGGTAGGGAGTTGGTGGGTGCCAAGAATGGAGAAATTGGTGTATTTCTCCTTCACTTCACTTCCCCAGAGGGGACAGATACCGATTTCAGTCTGTAACTCCATTAATTTTCCGGGTTGCTGGAAATTCCTGGGGTGACGTGTGCGAAGCGGAGCTGGTAAGGAGGCCTGTTGGAATAGGGAGAAGATTCCGCTGGGAACTTCTCCCACCGTCGCGGCTGGGATCTGGCTTGGGAACGGGTTTCGGACACGGCGCTCTCGGCTCTGCACTAGCGCCGCAGATGTAACGACCGGCGGCCGCTGCGTGGGCTGCTCTGCGCGCAACCGCCGCTCAACGGGGAGGCAAATGGGGCAGCCGGGAGCCGCGGGCAGCCGCGGCGGGGGAGTGGGCTGTGGCGCAGGGGCTGGGAGCTCTCCATGGTAGCGGGGGCCGGCGGCTCCGGTGCCGACGCATCGTGGCCGCCCTGGAAGCCGAGAGCAGTGAAGGTGCTGGCATCACTCGGGCCTATCCGTCCTCATGAGCCGGTGGCCGTGGGGTCCCACTGGCTCCTGGATCGTCTGTGCGGATGGTCTCGGAGTGGCCAGCCCTCCGGAGGGGTAATGCTTTGTATTAGGCTGAAGGATTTGGCTCTGAGGAAACTGATGAGCTTTCAAGAGGAGACTGGAGGGCTGCTGATGCAGAGGATTGCTAGATTGCCTCTTGCTTTAACGGGAGTCTAGGTAATTGTGCAGAAGTGGCAGAGACTGAAGGACAAAAAATTGTCACGTGTTCCCGAGTAGCTGCCTGCGCAGAGATTTTCAGTCCTCTGTTTTGATTTTACTGTATCTCGAGCTGCATGTCGGAATTACCTCCTCCTGAGGAGAGCAGAACTTGGCTGGTTTTGAAAGTCACTTGGGAAATTTTGTAAGGTGGGCTCTCCACCCTGGTCTCCTCAGAATACCAAAGTGGTGTGGTCAGTGTGTTACACTAATACGATCCTGGGTTTGCTGAGAGGCTTCAGGACGCTGCAAGTTTAAATTGTGAACTTTGCCCCATGGTAGCATTTCCTGCAGACTGAGTACACGTGCTCTTAAACAAACAGAGCCAACGTTTATATAACCCCCTTCAGAGTCACAGAGTGGTTGAAATTGGATGAGACCTTTGGAGATGATCTAGCGCAGGGAGGCTGCCCCGACCCTCATTTCGAATATCTCTTTTTGAATATATTCCTTTCAAATATATCTTTGGGAGACTCAACAGCCTGAGACATACAGAACAAACATAGCAGTAGGAAAAAAATAGTATTTTTCTAGAAAAAGGTAGGAAGTACTAGTGCTGTTTAGCTGCAGACGTGCTGTGATCAGGCAATAGAAGGAGAACTGAGCTATGAGCTGTCCTGACAAAATGCGGGTGAGTTACTGAAAGGGGGGTGCAGCATTGTCGCTGTTTGCTCTTCTTGCTGCCAACTCATAGTCAACGTTTTGGATAAATTTAAACCATACCCACAGCCAGCTTTTTGCCTGGGGAGTATTGGGTCAAGTTGATGGTGGCTGTGAGATGAGTCACATTATTTCATGACAGGGGGGTATGTTGGTTGTTTCAAAAAAGCAACGTGTAAAACAGCACAGCCCTCTCAGTTTTCTGAAAACAGAAGCGTTTCCCAGATGCGGAGGAGGCCGGGAGCATGAACATGAATATATATTTTTACATCCTCTGCTGCTCGAACTCCTGGTACCTCGCGGTTCGTCAGACGTCAGTTTTGCAGCACGGGTAGCGTTGGTGGTGAGCACGGCTTCAGTACACGTGCAGCGGGATAGTTCGGAATAAGTGACTTTTGGCTCAGCTCTTCAAGGCCTTATTGGAGGTGTTCACCTCTCAGATTTAAATTCCTGGCTTTTTGTTTAGTGAGTGTTGACATGCAGGTTTAGGTTATCCTGCAGGGAGCAATTTCTGAATGAATTGCTTCCTTTCTGCTTCAAAGGAAATGTATGCAGTCTCTGCCTCTATAGTTGTAGGCATGCATAGAATTTTTTAACGTTCATTTCCATGAGCAGAGTCAGGAGTTCTGTCTAAATATAACACGCACAGTGTTGCACCGTGTCCCGGCTGCGGGGCGGTCAGGACAAAGCAGAGCTCGTGCGGCATTAAATTCACCGCCGCGTTTCCCTCCTTGAGGCCGCAGCCTGGGCCGTCCCCACGGCCCCGTCGCGCGGGCAAGGGGCATGGCAGAGCCTGAGGAGGGATGTTACCCCGGTGCAGCTGCGAACGCGGGGAGGGGGATGGCAGAGCCGCCTCCTGTATCGCAGGCGCAGCGACGTGCCCATGACTTGGGCCCGGACCTGCGATCGCGCGAGGCCAACGAGGAGCTCCAGCTAAGGACCCCTGCGCGCCCGGGATGAAGGCCAGTTCTGCGGCCGCCTCCTCCTCCTCCCTTGCTCGGTGCACAGGCCGGTGAGCAGTGATGCTGCAGACCCTGTGGAGATGCAGCCTGCCCAGCAGCCCGGGGCACCAGCCTCCAGAGCCAACAGAGCTGCTGCCCTCCAGCGGGCTGCTCTCCGTGGCCTTGGGCTGCCCTCCGTGTAGGTTTGGGCAGGGCTAGAGAGAAACAAGCACGCTCTGTCTGAGGCTCCTCGAAGCTTTTGCCGTGCGTAGCAATCTGACCTGGAACACGGTTGTTATTTGGTGCCTTCGTGCAGAAGGCCTCGTGTGTTTGCGGGCTGCTCGGTCTCCTGGGACGGGTGGCTCTCTCCTGTGTGTTCCCTCCGCCTCTCCTTGGCCAAGCTCCTGTCCTCCCCAGCCGGCAGCGTGTGGCAAAGGGCTGGTCTTCTGAGCTCCAGTGCAATCACATCCTTTCGGGAAGGATCTCCGGAGACCTTCAGTCCCCCGCGGGCTTAAAGCAGCCGTAATGTCAAAATTGGATCAAACTGCCCAGGGCCTTTTCCCTTTGACTTTGGAAACGCTCCAGTCTGAGAAACCATACTAGTAAATTTTCTCCAGACAAAAAAAAAAGCCTTTTGGCGCAACTCAATGTCCTCTCTCTTCTAAGCCCGACAGTCTAGAAATATTCATCATCTCTGGCAGACGGAAGAATTTATTAGGGCGTTCTATCAAATCCACACTGATTTATTTTTATTGATATGAAATTGCTAACAACTCAGACTCCATCATCTCCTATTTGCTTGATGATAGTATTAAAAAAAAGTGGAGTTTCTTAAGAGATGGGCAGAATCAAAAACTTTTTGAAAATCCAGATTAGGCAAATATGGCTGCTTCTAATCTGTATTTTTTGATCCAACTAGAGATTTCTTATAAACTAATAATGCACTTTCTTTTTTTTTACCTTTTGAGGATGTCATCTTTCACCATTAATATTTGCCCAGCTTTCCCAGGTACTGCAGTTATAGCCCCAAAGTTCCCATGACGTTTTCATAGACTGATCCTTGAGAGAAGCAAGGGAGAAATACTAATGTTCGTGTGCTGTCATTCCAGTTTTGATGCTGGGATAGTTTGAATCCTGTATTCAGAGCTCTTGCTGAGCAAATGCATTTCAGACAAAAATGAGCCTACCGGCCATGAATTGTAACTTCAGCACACGCTGCATGGTGAGTTTGCTGTAGCTGAACCTAGTGCCCAACAGATGAAATCTCCTCCCTTAAGTGCTGTTGGTTTTGTTTGTTTTGTTTTTTTTCTCTCTCCTATTTGCCTTGTTTAGGGCTTCTCTGGGGCCACTTTGCGTCATTTAGTTAATTGATAAAGTAGACCTAAATACTTCCGCTCCCATTAGTGCAGCAATTCCCCTTGTTAAGTTTAAGCAGCTTAAGCAATTGTTTGTAGGGAGCAACCAGCAGCTTTTTTTCTTTTTATATATATAGTCAGTGAGTGGTTTGTTCTGTGCGGGCTATTGTGACTGTCACCTGTGTCACACCGTCTTTCTCCCTCTTCCTCTCCTCCTCCTTTCCTATCCAAGCTGTCTCAGATGTTCCCCTCGCTGTTCTCTGTCAAACTGGCTGAGCAGTGTTACTATTTCTTGAGTAAGAAAGAAATGTTGAGGATGGTTTCTGCGCCGTGCAACTTTGTGGCATCTGCTCTGCCCACAAAATAAAATGGTGTCTATGGCAGCTGTACAGATATTTAATGTAGAGAAGGACAAGAGACTGTTAGAAAAGAGTTTGAGTCATTCTTGTACTGAAGAGACCCCATATAGCCCGTTGCAACTGCCCCATCGTGAAGGCCACGGGCTTAAACTACTAGAAGTGGAGCCTCCTTAAAAGCGAGCTTGTTGTTCTGCAGGTTTGCTCTTGTATGTAGTGGGGGGAGACAAAAACGGCAGTACGGTTTTAGAAATGGAAGGTGGTGCTCTCTTATTCTTGGAAACCCAGCGGCTGGTTCTTGCACAAGTGTTTCGGGGGTGACACACACACGTGCACGTATCCAGAAAGCTGCCAATATGAAAATACAAGACTGACAGCAAGCCTTTCAGGGGAATCATAGAATGCTTAAAGTTGGAAGGGACCTGTAGAGGTCACCTAGTCCAACCCCCCTGCACACGCAGGGTCTCCTAGAGCATGTGGCACAGGGTGGTGTCCAGGCGGGTTTGGAAGATCTCCAGAGAAGGAGACTCCACCACCTCTCTGGGCAGCCTGTTCCAGGGCTCTGTCAC
Organism: Eudromia elegans; assembly: GCA_003342815.1. NCBI lineage: Eukaryota > Metazoa > Chordata > Aves > Tinamiformes > Tinamidae > Eudromia > Eudromia elegans. The sequence continues at coordinate 361,527 of PTEX01000394.1, forward strand.
CCTCACCATTAAGAAATTCTTTCTCAAGTTCCTGTGGAACTTTTGGTGCCTCAATTTGTGGCCATTTCCTCTAGTTCTATCACTGGCCACCACTGAGAAGAGGCCAGCCCCCTCCTCCTCACTCCCTCTCTTGAGGTATTTATATACATTAATCAGGTCCCCTCTCAGTCTTCTGTTCTGCAGGCTGAAGAGGCCCAGCTCTCTCAGCCTTTGCTCATAGGGCAGATGTTCCAGACCCCTAATCATCTTCGTGGCCCTGCGCTGGACTCTCTCTAGCAGCTCCACGTCCCTCCTGCACTGGGGATCCCAGAACTGCACACAGTACTCGAGGTGCAACCTCAGCAGGGCTGAGTAGAGGGGCAGAATCACCTCCCTCGACCTGCTGGAGACGCTCTGCTTAATGCACCCCAAGATCCCATTGGCCTTCTTGGCCCCGAGGGCACACTGCTGCCTCATGGTCAACTTGTCGTCCACCATGATGCCCAGGTCCCTCTCTGTGGGGCTGCTCTCCAGGAGGTCAGTCCCCAGCCTGTAGGCATGTCTGGGGTTATTCCTCCCCAGGTGCAGGACCCTGCTCTTGCCCTTGTTGAACTTCATGAGGTTACTCGCCGCCCAGTTGTCCAGTCTGTCCAGGTCCCTCTGGATGGCAGCGCAGCCCTCAGGGCTGTCAGCTATTCCTCCCAGTTTGGTATCATCAGCAAACTTGTTGAGGGAGCACTCCATCCCTTCATCCATGTCATTAATGAATAAATTGAACAGGACCGGACCGAGAACTGAGCCCTGGGGGACACCACTAACCACAGGCCTCCAGCTGGACTCAGCATCACTGATTACCACTCTCTGGGCCCTTTCATTCAGCCAATTTCTAATGCACCTCACTGTCCACTCATCTAACCCACACTTCAGGAGCTTGCCCGGGAGGATGCTGTGAGGGACAGTGTCAGGGGAGGGACGGGAAACGCTAGCTGTCCCAAATCTTGCTGGATTAGCTTGCCGTGGGGCCCTTTCCTCGAATGCTGGGGTGGCCTGGGCTTAGACCTCTGAGGAGGAGAACCCTCCGTTAAGGTCTGAGCAGAGAAGGGGCAGTGTTGTGATCCCTCTCCGGGGGTTGCGTTTCCTGCTGACGGTGCAGATCTCCCGTGACTCATGGCAGCTCCGGAGCGGCCCATGGAGCATCCGCCTCGGCAGGAAGCAGCCGGCTCAGAAAGGCCCTTGCTGCTCCTTCCCTGCAGGAATGAGGAGCCTTGGTCACGAATTAAAGCGGCAGGGAAAAGGAGATATAGTCCAAAGTCGTATTTTTAGCTGGGGTTTGGTAAATGATTAATTCTCCCGTTGTCTCAAAGGCCTGATCTCAAAGTGTCACCTCCCTTTCGGGCCAGCAAAGGGTCACTGCGCTCTAACAGCAGAGGTCTGTGAATAAGAGGCAACCCGGAAAGAGCAGGAGTGCAGCAGATGGGAGAAATAGTGAGTAGAAAACTTTACTGAGCAGGTACAGGAGGTTGACTGGCGACTGTAGCTTCCTAATACATGTTTAATGCAGGGTGCAAGTTGAAACACAGGCAGTTCCATCTCCATGTGAGGCAGAAGAACTTTGCTGTGACGGAGCCCTGGCACAGGCTGCCCAGAGAGGCTGTGGAGGCTCCTTCTCTGGAGACCTTCCAAACCCGCCTGGATGCCACCCTGTGCCACGTGCTCTGAGTGTCCCTGCTGGAGCAGAGGGGTTGGATCTCTAGAGGTCCCTTCCAACCTTAACTGTTCTGAGATTCTGTGATAGAATCTAGTGGTTTTGAACTGTGATAAACTGAATGATAAATATTTTACCTCTTCTCACTAAACATTGTTTTCTGAAATGTTTTGACAGAGTCTGATATTAAGGTACAAAGCACCCATTTAGTCTGCATCAAGTTGCCCTTGCGGGGGCAGTAAGATATTCTCATGCTTTAACAATAACAGAGGAATCCAAGTAATAAACTGGATCCTGCACTCACCCCCACGGTGGTAGAGAGCAGTTTCCAATAGCTTTCCCTGTGAACTCAGGAGTTTTTTGCATCTTCATGGAGCATCTTCTAGTGCCAGCACTGGCCAGGGTGGCTGGAGCAGGTGGGTCCGTCACCCTTTCCTATCGGAGCAGCCGCTTTCCCCCAGACAGATGCTCCCCAGCACGTGCTGGGAGCTGCCATGGGGTAGCAGAGCAGAGCGTTTGCTTTGAATTGTTGTCTTGAGTGTAATGACGTGGTTTGCGATTCAGAAGTTGCTGCTTCGTCCTGAGATTGTACTGTCGTACTAGCTCAGTTGTGCTTATGTTTAAAATAGTTAAATGAGTAATGAAAAGTTTAAACGTTAGCTACAGCGGGATTGCAAAAACTAATGCGAAAGCCTGGATTCCCTAAGAGATCTTTATGTTAATTTTATCTGCAATAGTATTTCCTCTGGCGTCAATAATGTTCTTTTGGTGACTTTTTTAATAAAATGCTTATTTTGATCTTGTGAAAGTAAAAAGTGACATCAAAATCTTTGAATTTTGCAATAATGTTGCTTCAGTGTTGCAATTTTGTAGTTAATCTTTAACCTATCATAAATTGACGCATCAACATAATTTTCAAATGCTAGGAATTACAAATTCAAGCAAAAATAAAAGTGATATTGATTGATATTGTATGAATATAATGCCAAAGCATCTCTAATGATAGAATATTTTAGAAAATGAAAATTTTAAAATTTTAAATTTAAAATTGGTCCCAAGCAGTTTTGAATCTTTGACTATGCCAGAATAAGTGCTGGATATAATCCCATTGGATACTTGCAGCAAAAGCAGTAGGAGTTGAAAGCTTAACTGTGACTTCATTGAGTGGCATCTGGGTTTCTCTGCTCACCCGATTCCTCTTTTGAAATGATTTGATTCCTGGTTTTGAAATGTCAGGGAACTTGGTTTCAGTTTATTGTCTACAATTTCTTTTTCTAAATACATTAAAAAGTCAAGTACAAGAAGGATATGTTGATTGAGATGGAGATTCATTTGAGAGAAATGCTATATGTAAAGGATGTGCTGTTAAAGCTAGGTAAAAATAGCTTAAGGCACCTGAGGACACTATTGTCTTTATGTCAGGTTTATATGGAGCATAAACTACACTTAGTGTTTTTGTCCATCTCGATATGTTATGGCCATTTTTTCTTAAACCGTTCATATTTTTTGTTAGATTTTTTCTAATTTTTAAGGTAATTTTCAAATATGCAACTCAAAAAAGATACTTAGGTTGTGGTTTTGATTTGGAGTATTATTTCACTAATTCAGTGCCATAAGTTAAGGAAGGCATTATCATATAGATAAAATAGTTTCTTTACTTCTAGCTGTAAAGACTCTTTCCAGAGGGAAACCTGGTTTAAAGCAGCGACTTAACCACTTTTTGTTGGAAAAACTGCCTCCTGTCTTCTATGACAGTCCAGTTTTGTTTTACCAACAGCCTGTCTGGAGCTGGAGGCAGGCTCAGCTCCTGATCGCTTTGGAAACTGCTGAGGGCACTTTGAGATGGGGAGGATTTGCCATCGGAAGAGAAGACGGAGCAGAGAGCTGTGCAGAATACACATGTGCTGATAGCTGCAACAGCCGAACGCAACGCGCAGTCACTTGCGTTTCCTGAGCCACTGGGGTGTTTGCCTTCAACAGTGGCCAGGCACAGGAATGCACCCGTAGCTAGTGGTAGGAAAGGGCTCTTTGTGTTATTGGCCTTCATCTGATGCTGCGTGATTTAAAAGAGAACTAAAAAAACCAAGCAAAGCAAAGCAGGGAAATGTTAGGTAAAGATTAGGTCATGTTATGTATTTTTAGAATAGTTGGTTTCTCCCTGTGATTCATCGGCGTATAATTAGATTGAGTGAAAATTTGCACAATTACAACATAGTTCTTTTAAATGTAATCTCAATTAGGTTCTTTTGCTGGGGAAGAACATGAAGTCTGTTCTGTCTTGGTCAAAATATTGAATCAATTTGGCATGGTGCTAAATTGCCTAACGCCTATTTGGAGTATGTTTATATGTGGCTTTGCCTAAAAAGTCTTTGTTTTCATGTATGTAATGCAAATACATTCTGCTATTTTTGTCAACCTGTGAAAGTGAAAATCTGTTTTTAAATGCCATCCTCCAGATCAGATACTGCACCAAAATGAAGCCACCTGTAGTAACGTAGTAAAACTGGTCCGATATCTAACTTTCAGCTGAGGGTTTCCATCTATCCATTCCCCAACTTTGGGCCTCTAGACTGCAGGCCATTTTTCTCTACTGGAAGATTCAACCTTTTGGCACTGTTGATTTTATTGGATATATCACTAGCTATTAGAAGAAGTATTGAATTAAAATAATTTAATATAGTCTTAATGCTTTTTTTTAATGCCTGATTAAGATGGGGCCTGTTTTCTGCCTAATGGACAGGGCGCTCAGTCCTGGTTTCACTGGCTGCAATGGCAATGCAAGAAAAAAACAGGTTCTTCAGGCACTAGGGTTGTTTGCTATAGGAGAGCAGCATCATTTTAAGGATGGACATCTTCACTGGTTAAGGAGGTCCTACAATTTTCCTCCTTTCCCCAAGATTTTTAGGAGTCACTGAGAAATGAAGATCTCGATTTTACTTGGGTATTTTTTTGGGTACTTCTCTGCTAAGGAGGTAATAAAAGGGCTGGCAGTTGAGCTGAGTGAGAAGCCAGTGTTGATGGATGAAGCCTGAGAGGCAGTCCGTGGCACACAGCGACAGCCATCGCGTCGCTGATGAAATTCCCATTGTCTGCATAAAGCCTAGAAGCCTTTTCAGGTTTCAGCATTTAAAAAAGTTATTATTTTTAGAAACCCATAAAGAAATGAAAATAGCTTCAACATGACAGCGTGTTCTACAGAGGGGTTTCAGGTACCCTTTGCTGCACTGGGAGAAATCGCTCTGGGTATGTTTCCTTTTGTTCATTTCTTTTCCTTTTTCTTTTTCTTCTTTATTTTCTTTCTTTTCTCCTGACCAGTGTAACCAGTGCTGGGTATGGCTAGTGCTCCGGCAGCCAAATAGAGAGCTGTGGTGAATGCTGTCCAGCTGCTCCCTCTAACCTTGCTTGTATTAGTTATTTGAATGTTGTTTTTTTTTTCTTTTTAGTTGTTATACCAAATCTGAGATGAAAAAGAAGAGCCCTCCGCTGGCTTTTTGGGTTTTTTTTAAGCCTTTCTTTTAGTGTTGTCTGTCATACTAAGTTTATATTAAGCCAATAGTCGTGTTATCGGAGGAAGCAAATGCCAATACAGTGAGTGAGCGCATACGGATTTGAGACCTGTGCTGGAAGACGTGCTTGAGGGCCTGAGGATTTGTGCACTGCCTTCTGCAGAGCCGTGCGGCGCTGCTGTTGCAGGGTGCCGAGCCGCTCGGAGGAGGTGGTTCTGGCACTCAAACGCCGGTTTCTCTTCCAGAAAAAGTGCCCAAGAGGCGTGTTATTCCTTCAGCTAAGTGCTGAACTATCAGAGTGCCACCAGAGACCAGCAGGAAATGTGGAGGATTGGAGGTTTGTGCCAGACATAGATATATGCTGTTGCCATGTCCACGTTGCAATATTTTCCTTTCATTCCTCTTTAGTGTCCATCTGGAGACATAAACCAAAAATCCCCTGGAGACTTTAAGTTTCAAAATCGTTTGAAATGTAATTTGTATAGTGCCGGCAATGGTTCTGGAAAACTGTTGTCATAAAAGCTAAAACTCACTCTAACTAGTGATACTGAGGACCTCCCTCTGACAGTACCAAAAATGGATGGTTAGAGATGAGCGTAGGAACAGGCCAGCCACGTGGTAAGTTCTCTGAATATCCTCCCAGCCCCTAAAACGTGTGGCTTGGGGTCTTCCTGAGCTAGGGGGTTGCAGTGAAGTTAATGAGACTTTGTTTGGTCTTGACTACTGTGGTTCTTGCACTGGAAGAGACGTGAACTGTTGACCTGTATTGACCCTTCGAAATACCTTGGTTGCACTCCATTAAAGCAAGACTGAGGATTTCAAAGGGCTCATGATTATCTGTGTAGCCCACTTGCCCTTCCTTTCACCTAGTACTTTCGGGCAGGGTATTGGGAGCAGGATGGCTCTGCCTTGACTTGCACGGACGTCTCTCCCCCTCCTGCCTGCGGAGCTGGGAGTGGCAGAGTTCTCCTGTTTCCTGCATGAGCAGCAGTGTTGGCCAAAGTCGCCTACCGGAGGTATCGGAAGACTCGTGCCAGAGATCAAAGCCTGACAGACGCCCAGTGATGGGGTGCTCAGATAGCACCGACCAGACCAACAGGTAGAGGTGGAAAATGCAAGTCAACGAGCCCTCTCCTCCGCTGGTAATAACTGTTTTCGCCTCTAGCACTTCTTCGTGTTTTGTCGAGGGCTTTGTTGGCAAGCAAGGACGTTATTTGGATTCCTTTCTAACCCCAGATTTCCCAACACTGGGATCGCCTGAAGTTTGGAAAACATTTCAGTTCTGTTTAGTGAAGCCATGAGAGGGTGAGAACTTGTTACTTGAAACCCTGCTTGACAAAATAATTATAAATAAACCACACTCTGGGCAGGCCTCTAACACAACGGGATCTTGCCACACATAGTCTTGTACAGTTAGTTTCTGCACAGCAGGCTCTGTTGACATGCAGAGTCACTAGGTTTGATGGTTTCAGCTCATCATGAAGTACTGCATGTATTGAGAGAACCTAGAGCCTACCTCAGGGTCTCTGTGCATGAACTGGTGGGAGGGAAAATCTTGATCTTCATTTGGAGAAGCACTGTGCTTGCCTGTGTGTGCCAGGGCAAGTGAGACGAAGTACGAGCAACCTAGAAAATGAATACTGGCACAGCTTCAAGTCCGCATATGGGTTTAATTGATGAAAAAATGAGATTACAGATTTAGTGGTATTTGAGTTCTCTTTCTTTTGCATGCCTGTCGTTAGTTTTCATATGCCTTCAGCTTTCCTTTCAGGAGTTTGCCCTGGAGGTTGACTTGCAGGTAGATTTTTCTCTGCTGGTTTGAATATATGTTTCCACATACAAAATAAACTGTGGCTCGTGCACATCCCTGCAGCCACAGCAGCTGCTAAACATTCTCTTAGTTGGGCTCTAAAATAGCTCCAGTTTATAACAGTATAGGAATTTCATCCTTATTTAAAACTTGATTACCAGTGTGTTGTCTCAGGGTTGATTATAAATTTTATTAAGACTAAAATAATATTTGTTGTATTTTTATGCATTATTGATGTCATTGGAAAATACCACCATGAAATACTGGGAAATTTAAATGTATTTTTGTGGAAAAAAATAAAGCAATATTTCAGTATATTACTTGAAATATTGTATCAGATAATTTCTTGTGTATCTTGACCAAAATATTTTAATGAATAATACTTGCGTTCGTGGGTTGGTCTGGTGCATGCACTGTGCGTCCCCAGTGTGATTTGTCAGCAAATGTTTTTGCAGTGTAGCAGCTCCCTCTTATGGGCACCACAACACCAGGGAGTTCTGTCTTCCAGGACGCAGGGATCAAAATCCTCTGGAGTATTTGGTACATTTTTTGGGAAAATAAAGGTAAAGATAGTGTTCACCCATGTGTATTATGGCAGAATAGAGCAAAAAACGCCCTTCTTTTACCAGTACAGCAGCTGTGCAGGTTACATGTGTTTGTGGAAATAAAAAACAAATAATTTCTCTATAAATTATTCCTTCCCACTATCTTGATCTCTTACTCCAATTCTGCTGTTTGTTTCTCCTCTCCACTACCACCAGCCAAAGCAATTTGCCGTTCTGTAGGCACTTGTGGAGACCTCAAGATGATGTTAGTGGTGTCAAGAAACTGCTGTTTTAAAAGGGAATTTTAACACGAGACATTGATTATGCAGATTAAGCTATATCAACCACTGTGAGTGAAATTTAGGGCCTAGGAAAAGAAATCTAACAAGCTGTTGACTCTAGATTCATTTGCAGAATATGTGATAACCCATAAGTTGCTTTAGATTTAAGCCACTATTGGCCACGTTTCCTGCTGGCCTTTCTATTAGAAGCTGCAAAATTTGCAGGTGGGATTTTGTTAAATAACTGCACAGACCTCTTGTATGTTGTTTTACTGACCTCAGTGCTCGGCATCCTTGAGCTTTATTTTTTGAGACAGGAATGTCCTGAGCTTTGTTTCTCCCCTTCCTTTGCTGGGATTGCAGGATTATTGGCTCCATGATTGATGGATATGCAATATGTGGTTTGCATTCTCATAAAACCAGAAATTTCTCTCTTGGAAGGTCTGAAGTTGCCAGTTATAATGCACTTGAAAAGAATACTAACTGTTTCCTCTTTTCTTTCTTTTTTTTCAGGTTGCAGAATCAGCATGTGTTTCTAATAGTTAAAAAGGTAAGCAGGCCATTTGCTACCAACAGGTAGTGATCCTCTTTTTTTTTGATGGGTGCATTGCAATTGGAAGCTGGAGGAAAGAAAATTTCTGTATGTGCAGACAAAATTCCTCTTAACTTTTAAGGAGTCAAATATTAAAACAATTATGTTTGTATAAAAAGACTTTCCCAAGAAGTTTAAATCAAAGCAATCTAAAAATTCAGAGCGTAGGGCCTTGAAATACCTGTCACTTGAGATACCTGCAAAAATTTACAAAGCATTTTGACCACAAATCATTATTTTTAATTTGCCTTAACACGCTGAATATGAAAAGCTGGCTTGCAAAACTTGAGGGAATAAAGCCTAGTCTTGGACCCTCGTGTATTGCAGCAAGTCATACCTGGGTAGTTATTACTAGAGATCTTGAAATGTTTGAAAAAACGTTGGTCTCTGATGTGTCTGTTAAACAGAGTCTCCCCCTTGCAAAGTTTCCTAATGCCTTTCAGATTAAACTTCTGTATCTGTCTGTTGCTGAAAATAAGTTTTGTTTCATTCAATTTTTGAGCCAAGCTTGGTAACTCAGCCATGGGAAAACAGGAAACACTTGATGTTTATAAGACCATTCTACCAGCCTGACTCTCTCAGATATTTCTTCCAAGGAAACCACTTAACCACTGTTCTCTTGTGCACTACTGGATAGCTGCAACCATCATCTTTTAAATTATGATAAAAATAGTGCTGGTACTTACAGATCTCGGCTGCTCTGTTTTTTCTTCTGAGCTGCTACCGTGTTTTCCTCAGCATCTTAAACATTAGCCAGCAAAAACAAGCCGTTGGTAGCCAAAGCAAAACTTACCAATCACTTTATGTTCAATAATATTTTGAACAGAATGTGTTGTCAAATCAGTCTAAGTTATTTCCAGTTCTGAACCAGGCTCTTGTCTTTGTGTCATCCAGCGGAGTGTTGGGTTTGCAGTCCATCATTTCTGTAGCGTGACAGTAGATGGTGCTGATGGAGTGTGTTCAAGTCGTCTGGGGAGTTGACATCTGCTCTTGGAGCTACCTGGGCTTTCAGGGGTGCAGGCAGGAGCTGGGCACGTGCTGGGTGCATTGGCAAATGTGCAGGCTGTGCTTAACCTAGGGCAAATTCTAGCAGTTACTGCAGATTTGTTCATATTCAGTCATGCTGCTACTTGCTACTGGCCTGTGATGGGATGCTAGTGCTTGGAAACAGTGTGAATTGCATGGGTGGAAAAGTCAGTAAGGGATTCTTGAAACAGCCTGTAAAGTAGGGTGGTAATAGTCTCCAAACACATAAGTCAGTGAGACTTGTAAGGTTACTTTAACTGGGGCATGGAGACTTTCCAGGTAATATGTGACAAGTGTGAAGTGAGAATCTTCTTTGCTCTGTGATCACACTGTTTCCATTCTCTTTCCTCTTTCCCAAGCAGCTTTCCAACCTGTCATCTGATGTGAAGCAAATCGGATGCACAGGCAAAATACTCTGAAAGTGCTTTGACTGGCAGAAAGAGCTACAGCACGGCCTTGAACCTTTGGATACTAGAGCATCTAGACCCGCACTCCAGTAACTTCAGTTTAAACTTGTAATTTAGCCACAGATGTGCAAGAAACGAGTCTGGCCTCATTCCTGTGCTATATGTCGTGGCAGAGAACGCAAAGGCTACAGGAGGTTTCCACTTGGTCGTACTGTTGAGCTCCTCTTCTTACTTGGATTGGTTTGTCCGTGTGGCTTTGAGCTAGGATACCTCAGCTGCTTCATGTCCCTGTATTCCTAATTTAGTGCTGCTAATGAGATGGAAGTCCTCGAGATGAGTCATTATGTAAGAGAAATCCATCCTGCAGATTGCTTATTCACTGGGGTAAAAACAATCCTGTCCCTCTTTGTGGGTACCTCTTCTCTAAAATACAGAGATTTTACAGGATTTCCTCTTCCCAAGATACAAATTAAAACCAAATGCCACGTTTTTCCTCTAGTTTGTAGTGCCTGCCTCCTTTTGCTCAGCATTGAACCTGCGTAGCTCCAGTTTTGTACCACTCGCAATATATGTCCTATTTGATGAGTATTTAGTCTTCTGCCTACTACAGGCCATATGTTTTTATAACTTAGGACTGTATTGTCAATATGCAAAAGGATGTAGTAGGTTACTAAGTTCCTCTCCCAACCGCACTCTGTCCTTTTCTTACACAGTATTCAGATCTTAGAGACTCTATTCACCTATTATTGGAATGTATCGTCCTTCACTAATTTGACTAAAATTATGTTAGATCCGCTTCCTGAATCTGATACTCCGGAGTCTCCTTGCTGTTTCAAGGAGCAGTGATCAACAGAGTAGATGCTGCTTTGGAGAGGAGAACTTAACCAGCCCTGCAGCAGTCAAGCAGAAATATTTTTTTTCAGCCTTTACAGGTGAAGGTAAGCAAATTAGTTCCGTTAAGGCAAAATCCCTTTTGAATTTTCAAGAGTTAGTATGGCAGTGTTAGCCTGGAAAGGAAACAGAAATACGACCTCCCTTTCATTGATAATTTTTCCGGTGTCAGAAGTAGTACAGCTGCAGTGGAGAAGCCTGCGCTGGTTCGCGCTGACCTTGTGTCAGCTGTCCTTGGTTAGGAGCTATGCTTTAGCTTGGCTTGTTAGTTGTGGTTACGTTCTGGGCCCTTCTCATTCGGAATGCTTTCGATGCTTAAATCCTGCTGCATCCTGAGGCTTCCTGGTGCCCGCCCAGGGCAGTGCGTGCGCCGGCCTGTGGTGAGGAAGGGAAGCGGGAGAAGGTTTCAGCAGCTGGAGCAATTGCAGCAAAGGCGTTTGGAAGGAGCTGGAGCGTTTGAGGCTCGCCTGACTGTTGACAGCAACGTTTCTCAGGTTATATCTGGCAAAGAGCTGGTGGATTGCAGCCTATGTTGATCTCAAAGTTAAACGCTTGCACCCCTTTTCATACTTACAGGTAGTTTTTGATGCCTGCTGTCGGCCGGAATGGGCTTGTTGCTCTGAGCGTCTGCTGGCAGTACCTGGCAGGAGGCTTCCTTTGGTTGTTTGTAGGTCAGTGTACGGATTTTGTCTCAGGGAGACACTTGGCCCAGGCGTTTACAAGTTATTTGTAGAATTGCATGAAAAAAATCTGACCTTTTGACCCACCAGAACTTTTCCCAAATAAGGGAAATTTAAAAGTTTGTTTTATCAGCCTTTTCAGGGGTATTCTAACTTTGCACTATCACTAACTCAAAGGGACTCTCTAGTTCTAGCAGGACTTTTTATTAGTATAACATTTAACTACTCGAAAGAGCTTACTGCTGCTATAGAATGAATACAGTATGTGTGAGCTAGCAAGTCTCACCTTAGTTTTCTCCACGACAGAATTTCATTGAAGATTCTCTCCGGTGGCAGTTGTTGATGCTGCATTTTTTTTTAATGGTCTTTCCAACTTTCGTATGTCCACATTTTTCTTGCTCAAATGTATGTAGTGATGAGGCTGTGAGGTGTGCGCAGCTCAAGCTGCCTCACGGATGTAGCCGCGGGAGCGCTGGAAGAGCGTGGGTTGAAGGGAGCTGGCTGGTCTCCAGCTCAAAACGGGGGCGGATGAGAGTAAATATGGGAAGCAACAAGGAGCACAGGGTGCGTGAGCAGAGTGAGAAAACGGGCTGGGTTTCAGGGGTGGGGGTGTTAGTTGAGTTCTCACTCCGTGTTTATGTTTTCAAACTTCAGTTGAGGCAAGTGGGGCTTTTTCATTCCTTTACTTTTCACCAAGTACACTGTTTGCTCAAAGGAACAAATAAATTACCGTTCTATGGAGCAGTGGTTTGCCCCTTCCATCTCTCTCTGTATATCAGTGGTGTGTTTCTCCCAAGGCCATGTGGGTTGTCGTCACCTCGCCCTCCTTGTCTTTTCCTCATCGTGTGCAGCTAAACGTGAACTGAAATGTCAAGCTTTGCCCAGAGCCATCAGTCGGTGAGGAAGAGAACGGCTCCACGCAGGGGTAAATGGGATGTGGTGAGGTGGGAGGAGCACAGCTTGTGCTCTGTGCTGATGCTGGGAGGTTTAGGCTCCACTCCGGTTTTATTGATTTTCTGCCTTCATCCTGTAAGGATCTCATAGACCTTATGGGGCTATCACATCGCAGGGCCTGATATTGCTCTACAACTGCTTTTGAATTAGGTGGTTTCTAGTTTTGGCTGGTTTGGGAAGCTGGTCTTAGTTCATGATGGGACTAATGTCCTCATGGACATCCTGGACAGCAGGGAAAGTATGATAACCATGCATTAGCCCGTGTATTGGCTGCCCTTCTGCCACAGTTCCTCTTATAAATGGTGCAGGCTGAGCATGAATGGTCCTTTCAGTATTTCTTCAACCTCAGTGAATCAGTGTCCATTAACGCAGAAACCTGAGTAGGATTTTAACTCCTGAAGAAGCTGGGTAAATTTGCACCTCTCAGAACTGCCGTTTTAGGCTGCTTAGGTCTCTGACTTGGAGAACCAGTAGCTGTGGAGGAAATGGAGGTCAGCTTAATCCCTGCGTGAGCTTGACTTTTGCTCCTTTTTAATGGCATTCTGCAGGCGGGAGGGATGATAAGGGAGGTCAACACACTCTATTGCTGAAGAAATCGGTGTACCCCCAGTTAGGTTATCCATTCCTGCTGCAACCCAGATGGGACCCCTCTCCTGCACGTTTTTAGCTATGATCAGAATTAAAAGGTAGCTGCAACTGTTGATGTGTGTTGTTGATCCAGAGGAGCCATATTTACATTTCCATGGATGGATGACTGGGAAACATGGTCATATCACATTGCCCCATGTCTGTTTGTAGAAAGGCTAGAAAATGCCACTGTTACTGTTGACTTTGGGTAAGCTAGTAGCAAACTTGTCATGCATACCCATGTAAATGTGGCACTCGGACATTACTCTTTGAGATTTGCATATCTGTATAGACTTACTTGTACCCAAATATATTTGATGTGTGTTTCTAGGCATTTTATGAAGTGCATTAACTATGAGAAATGATTATAAAGCACACTGGAGGAACCCCAATTTAAGGGATGCAGCTGGGATATATAACATGTTCTTCCTATATGCCTTATATTTCTATGGAAAGTAAAAGGCTGATGCCAAGCCAAAGAGTTTCCCTCCTCTTTTGTATATTTAGAGTAAGAATTTTCCTTTCCATGTCTGGAAGTGATGATAAATGGCATGTAAGGATGTCTTTGCTATTGCCATGTGAGGGAAAACTGTCCTTCCTTGCTCACTTTTGCTTCCAGAAATGTACCAAAGGGTTAATTGTCACATGGGCCTCATGCTGACGGTAGGACTCAACTGCAGTGCTTGTTGTGCCCTGCCGTGAATCCCGCGGTTTGAAGGAACCTTGAATAGGTGAAGAGAGCCAGAGTGAGGGTGTAAACACAGGGTTAATCGTCTTGCTGCTCCGACTTGCCGGAATAAGTTGCTGTATCTTTATGCTGAGCTATGAAGAGAGACAGAGGGAGATTTAGCACCCTGGTGCCCTGACCTGGCCGTGCACGGGGCGCTCGGGCGGATGGCATCTCTGCCGACCGCCGCTTTCAGCATGGGGACTTCGCTCAGCGTTGGCAGGCGTCGCTGTAAAAGGAGACGTAAGAGACGTTCCGAGAGAAAAGGTAGTGTGTGTATGTGTGTGTATACAAGATCATGTATATATAGATATATTATAAGATTATATATGTAAGATTTCGTAAATGCATCAGGGTAAATATTTTCAGGTGAGGTTTGAGCCATAGTTGCTAAATGTGACTTCAGTGTTTTCTGCTTGGATTTCATAAAATTGAAGAAACATTTTGAACTGAGTCTTTCAGAAAATGTAGGAAACTGAGCTGCTGCTCTCTGCGTTTTTACTATCATCTTTGCAATGATATTTGTTTTGTCTGTCAGGTTACGTTTATTATACACCTTTTCACAGCTCTAGATGCTGTGATGTGTTAACATATAACACTGGATAGTACCGAAGCATACAGTACGTTTCATGTAACTTATATCTGTTTTTTTCTTCAGTGATAAGTATTGACCAAGGTAGATATTAAAATGGTCTTTTATAGCTTCTTTTTCTTTCGTGTAGTGACAATACAAAATATTCAAATGAGCAAAACGTGAATTATAGCCAGGTTTGTACTCGTGCAGTGATTCTTTGTTCTTTCAAACATTTGCTTAGAAAGAATTCAAGCAGCCACTCCGGGAAACAAACCCAAATGCTGGTGAGTTGGCCGATACATTTGGTACCTCTCGTGTTCTCATGCCTTTGGAAATACTCTATGGGAAACAGAGTGCTTCAGGAAATGTTTAAAAATGAAAACCTCCTATATGTTTTTATTACTTTATTTAAATATTGGGAAACAGCATACTTTTATATATGATTTTTTTTCCATATTAGGCATGCCTGGAGTGTAATGCATTTAGAAAAGGAAGAGATTGGGATTGCTTTTTACCTTTTTTATCATACTGCTTTTGTTCGAAGTATTACAGGATGCCTTGCTATACAAGTCACTTAGATGTAGTAATTGTATTTGGTTAACAGCTGGAGTCTGATTTGTCACATTGTGTTTAAAAATCAAAAAATCACCTCTACTACAGCAGCAGAGTGAACGCCTGTATTGATTTTAACAGCATATCTGAGAGAAAAGAGACTTTTTTTATTCCAAGTACCTGACTTTTTCAACAGTTTTCTTTTTTCCTAAAAAAAAATATTCTGTATGTGCACTGACTCTCTGGATGCAAATAATTAAGTAGTAGCTGAGTGATATTTATGTCAGTTGTTTGTTATTGCTGCTCTTTTCAAAGCTTGGTAATCTCCAAGCAAAAATTAACCTTTCTTATTCCAAAATGGAAGTTTGTTAGTGCTATCAAAGGCTGTTACGCCAGTTGTCAACCAATTTTAGGACAGGTTATTAAGAATGGGATTTGGATCATATCCACTGCGTGATGCAAATACCCAGTGTCCGTAGAATCCTTTCTGGAATTTATCATTTATCAGTAAATTTTTTACTCATTTTTATGGAATTTATCAGTAATTTTTGCTAATTCTCATACAGTGAAAAGATTTTTATACCTGCAGGATCTGAGAGATTTCTGAACATCTGCAACTAAATAGGTTATTCATGGGCAATGAGTAAGTTTTTATCGATCACTGCAGTTTTACTGCTTTATAAAATCTGCTGTAATACAAGGTTGGAAGGTCGAAAGAGTCGGAGACACCTTCACTCCTTCTCCCAGGTGAGATCAGAACTGGGTTGTCAATGATTTGGGGACCGGTGACGCACGTGTGGGCAGGGGGCGACACTCTTTATGGGAGGGCAAAGTGTGGGTTCAGGTTCCTCTTTCTGGAACCCCCAGTCCCAGTTCCTCCCAGCATGTGGTAGTGCTGTTCTCAGTGCCACCTCTCCTGTGCAGGAGAGCGAGTCAAAGTCTTTCCTTATAGCCCAAACTGACTGTACAACCCAACAGCAAAAAAAAAGACCCAAAAAACCCGTGAAGTTCAGTGGGTAAAGATGGGAAGATTTATCTGTCAAATATGCGTGCAGAAGTGCTGGGACACCTCTCGGAAGAGGCGTCTCCTTTCTGAGTGCTGGAGCTGGAGCAATCTCGCGCTTGGGTCTCTCTGCCCCTTCACGTGTGCAGTGCTGCAGCAGAGAGCATAAAAGGCTTCTGGTTATCCCGTCCTCCTCCTCCTCACCCAGCGAGTATGTGGGCATGCCCATGTAACTTGAAAACAGTCGTCTCCAGTCTCTAGGCATTTTCTTTAACTGCCTCTGGAAAACTGTTCCATTCCTATCCCAGTTCTTTCACTCATCGCTTGTTCCCGGGTAGTATTTTGTTATTGCTGTAATATTTGCATTCGCTGAGGACCCTGGGGTCATCCACCACCTTCTCTGAGGGCCTTCTGCCTCTTGGCAGGTTTTACTTGGCGTCCAAATGCTCTTCCTCTCACGTGTCATTTTGTATTCCTGTCAAGCACAAGAGCCCAGCAGTGACAGGAGCCTTGCACGAGATGCTCTAGAGTCAGAGAGCACAGAAGAGGCTCCTTGCTCTGGTGAGGTCAGAACTTGGTGCCAAATTGAGACGGGGGATGAACAGGGAGCCTGTGATGTGTCCCAAGTGCCCTGCCCAACTGTTATGGGCAGCGGCATCAGTGCCTGCCTATACCAAAAGTAGCCCTAAGCATGTTTGATCCTGAAAGAAAGGAGGGAAGGAAAAAAAAACCTACTACCATTAAAAAATAATTAAATTTGTTACTTCTTTGGCACGCATCTGTAAAAAACCTGATGGTTCTTTCAGTATTAAGCAGTGGAGATGGCATCACCATCCCATTTAATGCAGCAATTTTTTCGGTAGGTGGACATAACGCGAAGGCTTTTGTAGACAGTAATAAATAAAACTGTGATCAGCTCCTATTTGTATGGTTCAAAAGGTTTTTTTGATTCTTAAATTTAACTTAAAATGCAGGCTGTCTTGATTTCTAGATGTTTGAAATAATAGTTCTTTTGCTTATCTCTGCTCAGTAGAACACGTTTATTTGTGGCAACTCCAGTTATCTGTTTTTCCCATCTGCAAATTGCACCAGGCTGGAAGCGGTCAAGTATCTTCTCCTAACTGGTTTGGGCAGTGAAATGGAAATCGTTTTGCAGGAGCAAAGAGGTCTTTTCAGACCAGAAGCTTGAATAATCGTAAATATTTTATGTTTGTGATAGGAAATTTAGGATATTTCCAATCTCTCAATGTCCATACATGTGAGTTTTGTTGTTGAAGTGGCATGTGAAATGGTGACAAACATAAGGCGTATTTTTCTTTCTCGTGCACTTAAAGGCATAGTAATAATTAGTCTAATAATGGCCAAATAGGCATTTTGCTTTTTGCACTCCCACTGCAAAAAGTAAACCATGAAGATTGCAAACAGCAGTTTGCTTGCTGAGGATTTGTTTGATTGAGGATGTCGTGATTTAAAATATTTTTAATTATCGAATAACAATATTTGACTTAGCGTAGGTGTCAACATGGCAAATATGCTGTGTTCACTGCATTCACTTTATCAATACCTAATACCCCTTTCTGAGTCTCAAGATTGCCAGTGTTTGATCTGCACACTTAATTTTTAACTATTACATAAAAAACTATGTTACTAGTTTTTTGTTTACATAAAAAACTATGTTACAAAAACTATTTTTAAAGTGACCGTTCGCCTGTGCAAGTCTTGTGGTTATCCTGTCACAAAGTCCTCCGGGAAGATGAGGGATGACGTTTGGGAGTTTCCTCTGTAGACCCATGGCTCAACACGGTTGGCTGCAGAGGTGACTAGTGATGCTTCTGTAGATGAAATGCTGCAGGAGGACTCGATGTCTGCCATCCCAGGGCTCTTACAACTGCTTGGTCTGCTATGTTATTTGTTTCAGCATCCCTGCATATTATCATCCCTACATATCATCCTTCATTCTTGGATGCAAATCTTCTTGTTTTCATCAGTAGTTTTCTTTTTTCAGCGTTAGCAAAGTTTTGTTTGTGTGTTTGTTTTTGTTAGCAAAAACGATTCAATATTGCTTTGAATTCAATATTCAACTTGGTATTTGCTGTGAATTTACATGAAACCTCAGAATAAAGTGTCAGCTGAGATACTGATATGAGTGATAGGCCTAGTTACTTCTAGCAGTCCTTGACTCAAGAGCAGCTTGAATGCAGAGTTCTACATTTCTCTGTAACCAGCTCAGTAGTGTTTTAAAGCTAGTATTATTTCCCACTGGAAGTGGGAAAAGAACCTGCTGCAAAACGTAGCGATCAGAGCTGTCATGCGCTGGAGATCATGATGCAGCCTGACGCATGTCTTTGCAGGAGTGATCAAAGCTCCCCCCAGATCCACTGCAGTAGTGCCTGATTTCAAAGAAAACACCTGTGTAGAAATGGGGATGTTACCTGAGGGGGTGCTGGGGGAGCAGGATCTTCGCAAGGGATGTTTAGACTATTTGAGTTGGTGATTCTGGAGGTGAGGTGGAGGCCCAAAGGCCTTGAGAGAAGGACAGAGGACCACAGTGTGAATAAATAGCAGCAGCAGGATTTAGGTAGTCTTCAAAATGCTGAAGATGCTGCCCGAGTGATAGTGTTTTCCATGAAAATAAGTGTGTCTTAAAAAGGAAAAATGTAAAGCAGAATGTGGGATTTGCCTACGACGTGCTTTAGGAATGCCCAGAGGCAGATGCACAGCAAATTCAAAGGACTGGCAAGTACAAAACGAGTGACAGTTTCCCATGGTTTGATCCACTGTTTAAGGATACCAAGATGCTGATCCACCACATTCCTTTTGTCACCGTTACACCGAATCTTTTGGTAGAAGTGTGAGTGTCTATATCTTTGATGCGTGGTTCTGCCCTCGGCGTTCCCTGTTTTTGTGCTTGATTCATTTTCTAGAGGAAAAAAAAAAGAAAAAAAGTCCCCCTCTAACACAGACCAGACCAAGCCAAACAGATGTTCATCAGAACGGCGCTGGGCAAATGAACTGCACCTTCGGTATATCGACTGCTCAGACTGTGGTTTTTAGGTGCAATGTGAGTTTGACATTGGCTTTACCTTGAGGTGTCCCGCTGGTTCACTGCGGGAAGAGCATTTCTTCGTTTCACCAGGTGGAAAGTTGCTGTCACAAGCAAACTGCTGACTCGAGAAGTTACCTGCAGTAGTTGTTAGAGAGAAATTGTTGCAGAGAGACAATGCGGTTTCTATTCAGTTCTGCTTCCACGATGTGGCTGCATCTATACTTTCAGATTAAAAATATTGTGGTTTGCAATAGCAAAAAAGCAAAAATGCCTGCAGAAGTCACAGAATTTGCAGTTCTGTAGTTTACATCTCAGCTACAGAAATATGAAAAAACAGAAATATGAAAAAGGCTCTGCAAAAACTGAGCAGTTTGTGGTCACTCAGGAAAAGCGTATGGGCAGCCCAGAGCAAAGGCAGTGCCCAAGCCTGCAGGTGCTAAAGGAGATTGATCACTTGAGCTTGTACGTTGGCGCGTTAAAGCCTGTAACCCCTCTGCTCTATTTTCCAGACAGAAGCAGTCTCCGCCAGCCAAGAAACCAGCAAAAGTACTTCACCATGGATGTGGACGACGAAGAAAACATGAGTAAGATGTGCTTATTTACCCAGTAATAAATTACGTAATCGTTTCTGAAGGTGACTTTCTCTCACTAGCCCAGCAGCTGCCTGTGAAGAAATTTTGTGAGCACACATTACACCATTTTCTTTGACTTTTTAAAATATGCTACAGGAGAATGAATCACAGCTTTTGCACTTAAAAAAAACCCCAACTTTTAAATACATATGTTCATATACTAATCTAGTTACACTATATATATTTCATATTTCTCTCCAACACTTGGCTAATCATGCAAAATATTTACATTTCAAAGTACTCCGTAGTTCCATAACATGGCTCTCTCTGCCTTGAGCTGGCAAATAAGTAACGTTGACAGTTTTGTCACGTGGGTTGGATTGCTTGGTATACGGCCTAGATATCCTGCATATAGGACTGATGCATCCCACTGTATTAGGACAGGTAGCACAGAAACACTTTTTCTACAGTTCTTTAGCTACTCTACTCTATATTCCTCACCTCCCAAAAGACCTGCAACCTGTAGGTTTGCAGGTCAGCCTGTCCTTTAATCAGGTGAGATTCATTTAAAAGGAGACGTTGTGCAAGCTTTCCTATCGAGATGAGAGCCTTTGTGCAGTTTTCATAGGTTATCACAAGGCTTGATGCAAATAAAGATGATGATTACGTGAGACAAAGAGGGAAGAAAGCTGATTTGAAAGGTCCAAGGCCTGCCCCAAGTCTGTACAATGCAAAGTGCCTAATATAAGTGGGAGAAAGCAACAGTAGAAGGAAAGAAAAGCAAAAATAGGAGCTAAAAATCTCACAGTGCTCGGCCCACCATGTACCTTGGACATCAGATGGTTCTCATTAGACAGGTAATGGCTCCAGCCATGGCCTAGTGAATTGTTTAAGTATAAGTTTAAGCACAGAAATAATCAAATGTGGTGACCGTCTTAATTGAATACATTGATGAAGTGCTTTGAGTCTGCTAACACTGTGGTAGAATTTAAAATCCAATAACTTTCCGATAAAAGCATTCTCACTAAAATATTATTAATATATTTTAAACATTTAAAGATTTTGAAATATTTTTCAGAAATATTTATTTTTTGTGTGCGAATGAGGGAAATGGTTTGTTGTGCTGTGCTTGTTGTGCTACACTTGACTGTAATTTATAATTGAAAATGGAATAACAAGTATGTGTTCGTTCCCTCCGAAAGCCAATGGCAAAATACCACGTCTCACAAGGTTTTTGAAGCCCAGTAGAACAGCTGAAATTCCATTTAAAGAAGCTCCAGCACTTTATTTACTGTCATGTTGGATTGTTGTACACAAAAGCCTGAAAAACTTTTGTTGTTTTAGAATGCATCATCGGCTCCAGGAGTGAATTTGCTTGGAATATGTCTGCTACCCCTTTCTTTTTGGTATAAAATACATGGGTTTAGGTGGAACAAATCACTGTTTATGAAAGTGGCCTCCCTAAAGAGGAGTCCAGAGAAGTAAGAGATGTAACTGGATAATTCACATAATTTGAAGATAATTCTTAGATAAAACTTTCTGTATCCCAGTAAAGAGTAAATGTGAGCATGAATAAAAGGTCCCTCACTGAGCTGAAGAAAACAAAATCTGTTCAACAGTGACATTCTGTAAATGTTGTCTTAAAAGTGTTTAATTTGTGCCTGCCCCCGTGGTTTTATTTATTTATTTTTTTAAATGTTATACATTAAGATAAGAAACTGCATGAATTCATGCTCTCAAATTAGTGTAAATATCTTGAAACTAAATGCTTTGGTAGCAGAATTGATTTCTTTCACTGGAGATGTTGGCATGTGATACTGTCAGAAATGTTTTTTGCCAAAGCAGCTTCCATAGACATCAGTGAGACCTCTGGTTCAAACCACCAATTATTTTGTTTGGAGAGTAAACCAATTTTATAAAGAATATCATAAGTGACTGCTACCTTTAGCATTTTAAAGATCTGGATTCTGTTGTCAGGAGTTTATATCTGTATTTACACCACTTGGAAATGGTAGATGCAAAGCAGCTGTAATTGACTTCAAATAATCCTTCAGAGTTTTTGTTACTTTTAAAGATTTGAAAAGGTCTTTAAATATTAGTATTGGCCTTTCTAAAATTCTTCTTTTAATTCTTGATTTCTGGGTTTGTTACCCAGCTAAAGCTGTATGACCTGACATAGGCAAGACATATGAAGATAATATATGGTCACTTATAAACCTCAGTAAAAACTTGAAAAAAAAGAAAAAGTATCCATTACAGAATGCAGAGATTTTTTTATAGTTCAGACTGTAATTTTTTTCTCTTACCATTTCTCTTCTATGCGTTATAATATTTTGCTTATAATGTTTTAGCATTTATAATTCTAAGGGTTTTTTTGGCCGCATTTTACGTATTGCTTTGTTGAAAACCATGATATCAGCAGCAAAAACCTTAATACTGGCCTTCCAAAGATGGAAGGTGGCTCTTAGGGCATGCATGGGGCAGTCCACATCTTCCCTGAGTTCTGCATTGGAGCAATGACATTTTAATCTCTTTGAGTATCACTGTTTCTAACTGGAGATATGATGGGATCCTGAATCAGCAAGAGCTATCAAGGGTGAGCCTGCACCTTCCCGTTTTCTTTGAAGGGAGCAAAAGACTGTGGAAGACTTCTGCTCTCTAAACCAACATTGCCAAACCCTAAAAATAATTGTAGGAAGGGTACGGCCATAGTGTGGGGCTGCTTCTCCCCTGTCAAGAAGCACAATTGTGAGTTATGCTATGAGAAGAGCTAAAGGGAGAACAGAGTGAAGGAAGGTGGAGTTCTTCAGCATGCGAGGAGCTGGTGAGGTTGCTGTACTACAGAGAGCTGAAAAAGCCTGAGCAGCATGAGGTGCTCATCGAGTACTGGTGCAGCAGATGGTGAGTTCGGAACAAGCACGGGGAGATGTTTTCAGGCAACCTGTCGTGAGACAGAGAAACTCATTGCTGAAGACTTTGCAGATGCTAAAGTAGCTTACATGGTCTTGAAAAATGAGGAGGAAAAATTAAAGCTGCAATTCACTGCAGGCTGAGATCCGTCTGGAGAAGGGTCACCATGTCCTTGCTCTGCTTTCATGCCCTTCTCCTGGCATCTGCTTTTGGCCCATGCCAGGCACAGGGTTTTGGACTGGGTGGTGTGAGCTAGCCAGGCTGTTCTGCAGGTTTGGCCTGGGTTGAGACACCTTGAAAAGCGAGAGCTCTTTCTGAATGGTGGGGAAGGGCTGAGTTGGAGGAGTTATTAGGTGTGAGAATATGGACGATGATTGAACAAGATGACTTCTCTCTGCCTTCTTTTCCTTAACAGGTAGTGGTAGTAAGTCTTAATTTCTGACTATAGCCTGTCAGCTGTTCTTCAGTCCTAGGATAATGAGAGGAACTCATAATTGCTGGGCATGACAGACTAAAGACTGAAAACAGATCTTCACCCTCCTCCAGGGAAGCTGCTCTCCTTTCTTGCACCCCTGTGATTTTGGGGTTGAAAGAGATCAGAATCTCCTCTGGTTTTCCCTGAAAGTTTTAGCCTTTCCATCATGTCTGAGCCTTGGATTTGAGTCTCCTCTGTGTTGTACAAACTTGTCCACTCCTAGTCCTCCAGTTTTGCCTTGGGCTGATAGCTCCCTGCTTGCGTTCTTGCTCCTGGTTTCTTCCACTGTGCAGGTTCTCCAAAGCTCATGGCAAGGAGTAGTTTTCTTCCCTTTATTTTTCTTTTTCCCAAGACAAGGTAAGCTTGCAGAGTTCTTCCCTGCTCCATACAAATCCCACTTCTTTGACAGCATATATTTTCCTTTGCGTATTTAAAGTGGATTTAATAGAGCCTCTGACTGCTGAAGTCCATGCAAGTTCCTGTTTCTATCATTCACTTAGCATATGTTCAGTGCGCATCTTCCTATTCTGCTTTCCGTAGATATTGGTCCTATTGTTAGTTGCCTTAATTAAAAATGGAAGATACCAACTGAATACTATTGCATACTAATATGTAGTGTTAACTAAATGACATCCAAATATCTATCTTAGCAAAGAAGTTACATGGTTTGAAAGGAAACTCCTTATATCACTAATGAGAA
Organism: Eudromia elegans; assembly: GCA_003342815.1. NCBI lineage: Eukaryota > Metazoa > Chordata > Aves > Tinamiformes > Tinamidae > Eudromia > Eudromia elegans. The sequence continues at coordinate 385,089 of PTEX01000394.1, forward strand.
TAATGTTCCAGAAATGTGTTTTTAAATAAAATATATTTTTTAGAGATTACAGTTTCAAGTAAGTAACCCACTGTAAGCAAAGTGTTAATGTTTTGTTTTATTTTATTTAAATTCCTTCAATATAGTACAATAAAGAACATTCATGCATGAACACTCTGTGTTGACTGTTATAGTTGACTGTTATAGTATTCATTCGTTGGAGAATATAATTTGTGATGGAACACTACAAATGATTATTAAATTAAGAATATTTCTATTGAGGAAGCACTTTGAAGTATTTAGTGTTTGACTATGGTCCCTATTTAAATATTCATTGTTAATCTGCATTGAATTTTGTATGTACAATTATATGCTGTGCTGTAATGATGTAACAAAATGTGTTCCTATTTTGGCCTTTTGATCTTTTTTTTCTCTTTCCCCCTCCCCTCTTTCTCTCTCTTTGAGCACCGAAAGGAGTAACCTATCGAGCTTTTGCTGGAGGATGTTATAAATGAAAATTTAGTAACCATTCCATCAGCTTTGTAACCTGGGCGAAGTGGTGTGTGCACTTGAGTTATTCATAGGGAAGTCTAGAGCGTGTTGGAAACTCATCAATGTGAAAAGAGTTTCCACCTTGGCTTGCTCAAAATTTGGTTGATATTTATCACCTGTTACAGCAGTGGGTATTTTGTAGTCCTGGAACAGAGGTGGAAACACTCAACCTACCAAATGGGCCTTTATAGTTGCGTAAAGTACAAATAATTCGTTTAAGGAGTTTCTTTACAGGGTAAAACAGGTCTTTGCAATTGCAGCAAAAATAATTCTTAGAATATGCATGTGACATCATTGCTCAAACTTTCTACTGTAATAAGTCATTTATATAACAATGTCACATTACTTAAAGATATCATCATTGTGGTTAGGCAGCATTTGTCACCTCTTGTGCTCTATATAGCCTTAAATACGCAATCTTAATCATTATGGTCTTTGGTTTTGTCGCTCAGGAGTACCAGTTGCTTTTTACCTTGCCAGGAATTGCAAGGTTGCGTGTAAGAAACAAATATAATGTTTCTCAGTAGTTGGGCTTGTGCAGGTACATACGAGCTTGTGGCACAGCCAAACTTGAGCACAGAGCAGTTTGCAGCCATTTTTCCAGGGAAAGATGGAAGGTGCCTTTGGTGAATTTTAGTTGAAAGTGTAAGGCTGTATGTCCAGAGAAGCCAAAGCTGAATTTAGCCTGCTCTGCTCTGCCTTGCACTGCCTCCTTACCCTGTACTGGAGAGCCTTCTTGAGGCACGGAAAGGAGAAGTTCAGTGCACATCAGAGCGTTGGGGTTTGGTGCAGATCAGCTCGAGCTCTTTCAGGGTCGGCTCTGTTGGGAGAAGGGTTCCGCTCCGTTGCGTGCTCTCCCAAAGCCGTTTGCGTGGCAAGAAGTCAGTCGCTCCTGAGAAGGTGGGCAGCCGTAGTGGTAGAACTGAACACGGGGGAGATGCTTGAGAAGAGTTGAACGCAGCATCTGTAGTAGCTAGACAGACACAAGAACGCTGATGCCCCTTTTGGTCCTGGTGCCTGCGAAAGCACTTAGCTCTTCTTGATGCAGGTTTTATTTGTGTCATTTCCCAATTTGAGCAAATAAAATCACTGAAGGAAATCTATAGCCAGAATAAAATAGAAGAATTAATTTTTTTTTTTTTTTTTTTTAGTATTCGCCTTCAGCCTCTGTCTGTATTTTGTTTGTGGTAGGGTTTTTTTTTTATTTATTTAGATGTATGTTGCAAATAGTATGAACTCTATATTTCTGTACCTGTGTGATTTGAACGTAGAATGAAAGCTTTGGTGTCTTGTTGCTGTAGGAATGTATCAAATGCACAGTTCAGAAGCTTCTCTTGAAAGTTTTATTTCTTGAATTAGACGGAAATGTAGTTTGTAGTGCGGTGACTTTAGCTTGTGAGCACACATCACTTAACCAGTTACAAAGATAGATAAAGGAATCTATAAATTTTGCATTTACAAGATCCTGCACCGAAGGCATTGTAAGTTACTCTTTCTGGGCACCGCAGGTTCGAGCAGCACCGATGTTAAAGAGAACCGCAACATGGACAACGTTCCCCCCAAGGATGGCGGTGTGCAAGGCCCCGGGGAGGGGACGCAGCTCTCCAACGGTGGCGGCAGCAGCAGCAGGAAGCGCCCTTTGGAGGAGGGCAACAATGGCCACTCCAAATTCCGCCTGAAGAAGAGGAAGAAAACGCCGGGCCCCGTTTTGCCAAAGAACGCCCTGATGCAGCTCAATGAGATAAAGCCTGGTTTACAGTACAAACTTCTGTCCCAGACGGGTCCGGTTCATGCGCCCATGTTTGTGATGGCGGTTGAGGTCAACGGGCAGGTGTTTGAGGGGTCTGGCCCTACAAAAAAGAAAGCAAAGCTCCATGCTGCTGAGAAGGCCCTGCGGTCTTTTGTGCAGTTCCCCAACGCTTCCGAAGCCCATCTAGCCATGGGGAGGACTCTGTCCGTGAACACGGACTTCACGTCTGACCAAGCAGACTTTCCAGACACACTTTTCAATGGGTTTGAAACTCCGGTTCCTTCCGATGCTTCCTTTTATTTGGGATCCAACGGAGATGGATCCTTTAGCTCAAGCGGGGACTACGGTTTGTCGACGTGTACTGTAAGTAGTAGCCTTCTGCAGTCACCTCTCCCCGCACCGTCACCATATCCATCCACGAGTGGAAAGAACCCCGTAATGATCTTGAACGAGCTGCGGCCCGGTTTGAAGTACGAGTTCCTCTCGGAAAGCGGGGAAAGCCACGCCAAAAACTTTGTCATGGCAGTGGCCGTGGATGGTCAAACTTTTGAAGGATCAGGAAGGAATAAAAAGCTGGCCAAAGCTCGGGCTGCTCAGTCAGCTCTGGCGTCCTTGTTTAACATGCAGCTGGACCAGACTCCGTCTCGACAACCCATTCCCAGTGAGGGGCTCCAGTTACACTTACCGCAGGTGAGCAGCCCAGTTGCTTTTTCCTCATATATTTCGGTGATTACCAAGAACATCCAAGTCATTTGTGCTGAATTTGCTTAAAGAACATTTCCACTGTGTATCCCGCTCCTGTGTTTCATTAGGTGATTTTTTTTTTTTTCCCCCACTTACAGCTTCTGACAACAGTGGGAAGTGAGTTGTGCTCTGGAATGCTCATATTCTGTTGGACAGCAAAGCGCTTCCTTCAGCCTTGTTGATCCTTTCAGGCTTCATCGTGTCGCATAAGGGAACGCAAGGCAGAGCTTAGTGTCCGCTTAGATTACGGTGTTTATTAGTGGGGAAACTGAACTGTGACTTTCTCGTGTTCAGCAGCTGTGTGCATAGATGAGTTCAAGGCAGGGGTTTCCTGCTTTAAATAATGGGATTCTCCGATACAACCGTTGGTTTAGTAGAAAGAAGAAAATCGTTCTCTCCTGCCAATTGGAATCGTTGGCGTGAGCGGTGCTGGATAGTGAGTGTCAAGGGCAGGCTAAGTGAGGCCAGTGCAACAGTCCCTCATAGCCTGTCTTTTAACTAAAAGTCAGACCTCTAGTGCATGCATCCAAGAAACACTGAAGAAATTTTTAATGAAGAAAAATTCCCCCTTATTTGCCTACTTTTATTTTTCCCCAATCAGACACCAGTAATGATTTTTCAAATGACCCCTTTCTAGTACATCTGTTGGGCATTTTAAATGATGTTACCGGTGTCTATCTCAGCTCCAATACTTGAGTGTTTTTTTTCTTGCACCTTTCTCTGGTTTTTATAAGAGTTTCAAGGCTGTGGCCTTGTTATCCTCCAGGATGTTTTAAGAAGTTTTAAAAAATATAAAATATTGTCTGAATCGATACATCACTCAAGAAAGTGTGATGAAAGAACCTGATTTTTTTTTGTGAAGGTTTTAGATGCAATGTTCCCTCAAAATACTTGAACAATTTACATCATTTAGAAATTCATATATTTTCTCCTTTTATGTTTGCATAATTATTATTGGTGAGCATTTCCTGCATTTTCAGCTATAGGATCGTAGTATTCAGTGTGGGCTTTTTTTTTTTCTGTTAATACAGACCATGTTCTCTCTTTTTAAAATGCCCGTGGCATGAGACACTAAGTAGTTCACTGCCTTTGATTTATGTATTGTTAGTTCTTGAATCAGTAAAATGGTCAAAATTTGAACCCCAATAAGAAGTAGGGGAAAAAATATTCAGAGTAGCTTTGAGTAGGTTTTAATCTTGATTTCTGGTTTTGTGAATTGCTATTACCTGTCTTAGTGTACTGCACTGTAAAACCAACTATTGATGCAAGTGCACTTGCCCTTAAATAGGAGATGGCCAGGACTTTCTAGCCTAGGGCTACATTTTTACATGACAAAACAGCAATACATGCAATAATTTTTTTTTTCAGATAATTATAAGAAACTTTTTTTTATAATGGAGAATTAGAAAATAACTACCCTGTTTTATTAGCATAGATATGTTTGCACCTTCTCTGAGTTGCATGTGCTGTGCTGATCACTGTCAGAGGAGAGGTAATGGGCCAGGCTGACCCCGATTTTGCCTGCTGTGGATACTGCCAGTGCTCATCAGCTTGTGAGAAAGTTCATATAAGCTCTAAACTGTACAGGTAAGAAGAAATAACTTTGAGGGAGGATGTTGGTTCTTGGTAAGAAGAGAAAAGATCCCTAGAGCTCCCAAGAGTGCCCAGAATTTTGGGAAGTCTTGGGTCAGTTCCCCGCTCAGATCCAGGAGTGCTGTCAGCCCATGAAGTGTCCTTGGTCCACCCCCACTTTAGTGGCAGCGTTCATCTAGGTGGAACACCATCTCTTGATGGGAATGATCTCCTGCCCTTCAGTCTGAGACAGGCCTGAACATTTTGAGGTTCTGGATATCTTAAAACATGGATTTGGAGAAAATTAAATTTTGAGCATACATTCCTTTTATCAAACTACTGAGTCTTCATGAAATGCATAACTATCTAGACAAGGATAATTCACATCTGATTTATTGGGTGTGTGTTTTGCAGTTTCAAACCTAAAGAAGGCCAAGATCTTAACTTAATCTCTAGGCCTTTAACAGTGTCGATTGTTCGCCATGCACTTTTTTAATCTGAACTTGGAGAGCACATCAAAAACATCTCCAATATATTAATCTGGATGTATGAATAAAAGTCTTTTTTTTCCCCCCTCCCTTACAGTTCCTTCTGTATTGCTTGCATTTCTAGCCGGCACTTTTGTCCAACTTGAGTTCTGTTTAGTTCTTATCAAAACCCTCCAGGGTCTTATTTTATAATTTGTTCAAACATTTTTAGGTTTATTTGCCTGCAGCTTAGTTCCATGTTGTTTGAGATGCAGTCCCGTACTTCCTTGTAGGCTTTCATGCTTGCATTTGTACACTAACACTGCAGTTTTGTCTGCTTTGTCAACTACGTAAGAAATAATCTTGTCAGAAAACGATGTGTAGGAATAACGCTAGATATGGGACAATTTGGGGTCCAGAATCAGAAATACTTGGTTTCAGTAACTGACGTAAGAATCGTAGTCTATTCAAATGCATCATGAAAATTCATAGTTGGGCATCTTAAAAACTACAAACGGTGTAAGACAAAACAGTGACTGAAGCATCGTGCAAGTGCAGCCTCCGTCACCGCTGCCTGCTCATCCCTGTCTGCACTAGAGACTGGAAGGAGCTGTTGAGCACGGACATTATGACACGTTTTACCTTGGCTGCCAAAGCTCTCCCAGAAGGAAGTTACCGTTGAGGTTCCTTCACGTTGTTTCCAGGCTGTCAACCCTTAAGGGCATTGTGAAGGTGATGGTCGTGAGTTGAGCTGACAGTCTTGCAACCCTCTTTTTATTGTTTTTAACTTCTTTTTTTTTTTCTTTTTTTGACCCTGACAATCTGTTTTTAGGTATGGTTATGTTGAATTTGCATATAGATTAAGGTGGATCCCTTTAAGGACTGTGCACCCGTCAGCACTGTTGATATGCCTGGTACCCTATCTGGGAGGGAGGAGAATGAAGATTTTCTTCCATTACTGAAGGGGGCCCAAAGGTAGTCAGGAAATAAAATCTCAATCTCCAGAGTCCTTTTGGGCTCAGGTTACCTACCTATCCCTATGTTAAAGTACCACTTTAGATGCTCTTGGATACCAGAGACATCTGCACCGTGCTGGCAGATACAATGTAGGACCTGGGCTCTTCTAGAGTGTCTTGGGCCGCGTGGTTGCCACAGAGCATCTTGGGCACCAACATGTGGACAACCAAACTGAGCTCTTTATACCTGGGTCTCCAGCATCTCTGCATCTCTAACTAGAGCTCAGCTAGCAGGTGGCAGCTGGACACCCACCTTCAGGTTTCTGTGGTCTGGAAAGGGTTTGTTCCCTTTGCAGCTCCTGGTTCTCCTGGATCTCTTTGGATCCTGATGCTGGTTCTGGTGGGAGACGGGCGAGAATCAGCTGCCACAACTCCCCTGCCAACTTTCAACTTCTTCCTGCATGCCTGGGTGGTGCAACGGTGTCTGAAACAGCTCAGACGACCTTAAAGGACATTCCTACTTCCCCTAAATAACTATACCTAGGAGGGCTTTTCTCTTTCTCTGTGTATCTAGATTTTGGACCTTTCTTCTTGACCGTGTACTTTGTCATACTCGACCATTTTCTTTGGACTGAGTAGCTGTGCTGCCATGCATATTGCATGTGTCTCGTGCTTCATGGAGTACGTGGGGCAACAGCTTAGGCACTGCCAAACACAGCCATTAACAGTGCTTCTCCTCAGAGGCAGTGCTGTCGCACAGTTTGCCCTGGTTTTTAATTTCTTTTCAGGTGAAAATTCGAGATGTTGATTTTTGACTCCTCTCCTCTAGCTCTTACCTCTAGCTCAGCCGCCTTAAGAACATCAGGTGAGATTAGCTGCGATGTTGAACTGAATCATCAGCAGAGTTCAACAGAAGCAGGACTGGTATTTTGAAATTTCCTTTAATGTTAGAAACTATTCACTCTTACATGTGACCTATGTTGCTTGCCAACCCTGTAGGCAAATTATAAAGCTGTATATATTGTTCTAGTCTTCCTGAAGGTAAAAGAAATGAATCTTCCTAATTTTTGATGGCTTATTTTAGGTAATATGTTGACATTTTCCATTCCTAAATTTGCATATGACCTGTAAAAATATAAATTTTAGCTACTGTTACAACTGCATAATTAATTCCATTGTTATAAAAGGCCTATGTGTTGGTTTGAAGAGGCTGTGTTTTGCTCTTCAATCCTCTTGTCAGCTCTAATACTCAAGTACCCAGAAATGATGTGTGTTGAGGTTTGCGCATGCAAGTATTGACTCATCTGTCTATTCAGTTGTTCTCGTAAGCCTCAAATGTTCATAACGATCATGAACGTTGGCTACTTTGATTCTCGGCCTAGGGCTGTCTGACCCTGTTTTTATAGATGCAGAGCTTCACTTTAGCAGACAGAGAGCTATGAGAGTTGGGGGTACCCAAAAATTGGACCCTCGATACCTCACTGACACAGCGGATGCTTGAAAACTCTTTGTCATATCAATCTTTTAGAATGATTAGTCCAAGCTCTTCTAATCTGTTATGTCAAATCATTAAAAGTTCAAATGTTTATGACCTCATGGTATGGTAATGTTTTGTTATTTAATAGCCTAATAAGCATTTCTGTGGTTTGCAGGTTTTAGCCGACGCTGTTGCACGCTTGGTTGTAGATAAATTTAGTGATTTGACAGAAAACTTCACGTCTCCACACGCGCGCAGAAAAGTCCTTGCTGGAATTGTCATGACAACAGGTAAAATAAGTTTTTAAAAAAAAAAAGTTATATAACTCCCACAATATACCAGAATTCTGTATTTTAAGAAACTACATTCTCCTGTCTTCAGCCAAACAGTATTAAGATATATTACTGTTTAATCTTCCAAGTGCTTTAAATACAACATTTGAATTTTGGCTAAATGTGATTACAGTAAATTTATACCTGCAAATACCTGTATTTCCACAAAGTTCCTATGCTCATAATATATAGAGATGTCTGTCTGTTCTGAGGTAAATCATATTCTATAAAGCATCTGTATCTTTTGAAATGAATTACTTTTCTCGGAAACAAATATAAACGTAACATTTACCACCTTAGTCACATAGACCTTATTCCTTTGTTTTGATATATAATGTTAAAATTTATGCTTGCTTTCCAAATCATTACAACTCCACATTTGATTTTGTTATTCTTGCAGTATTTTGCTCTTGGTGCTTCGTGTCTCAGTCATTTTAGTAAAAGCACTTGCAGAAAGCAGCTTCTCTTTCAGCAGCAGACCTTAGCGTGCATGTGCAGCTAGGAGCAGCAAGTTTGTGCTTCGGTGACCGCTCACATGAGAGTTCCAGATCACTCAGACCAAAAGTGCAATTCCCCCTGAAGCCTTCTGCAGCCGTGATGATGCTGAGTTTCCCTTAGGTTAAGACTCATCTTTGCCTATAGTCCAATGGGTCACTTGATTGGAGTAAAGGTCATGTTGGACCCGTGTTGAAATGCCCCATGAGCTGTACAAGTCAGAGGAAGGTCAGAGACGAGCACGTGGCCGCGGTTCTGTTGAGCAGTCTTTGTGGTAGGTGCTGCGGGCACTTTTTCTGCTACCTGGCCTTCATAGTAGCTTCCTTTTGCTTTTAGGTCAACACAGCCCCTTCCCTGTGGAGATGCTTGTAACATCTTCCCCACACCGAGCAAGCAATTTCTTACTGAGATTCAAGGGTGAGGTTTGGGCTAGATGGTATCATCAGGGACAGGAGAGTGTGCCTAGGGGGTATGTGTCCCAAGCGCTGTCACAAGCAGTCCAGATGAGGAAAGGTGGCCGAGACAGATGGTATTGCTCTGGTGACCGCTCTGGTTATTTGCAGGCACCTTCAGAAGGACACTGTGACACCTCTGTGTGTTACCAGAAGCATTTCTTCACCCGGGCCCAGTACTCCTGCAGCTATTGTGCTTGCCAGGGCAGTCTGGGACGCGGCAGGTAGAACAGACTGGCTTCAGGATATGTGCAGCAGTATTAGATACGCAGCAGTACTAAAGAGTGAGAGGGAGCCAAGAGCCCTCGAGGCAACCTTGATCGAGATCTTTTTGCAGGGAATCTTCTCGGTGCCTCTGATTCGGAGAGGTCCTAGTTTCTACAGGCCTCCTCTCCCACAGAGTTTGAGTTGTCATTTTTATTCTCCTTCTCCTTTGAAGAAATGAGATAGCTTTGTGACACAGACTGCTTCACAGCGTTTTTGAAGTGTCTGGGAGCTTTGCCCACACCTCGAGTTAGGGTGTATGAAGACTTTGGGGCAGTTCATTGGTGGTTATTCTCATCCTCTAGGCTCCTTATGGTCTGTTTCAGGCCTCTGAGGTTCACGGCTGTGTGTGTATTCAGACAAGGCAGTGATTCTTGGGCTCTCAGTGCTAACCCCTTGTATCTGGGGGAAGGAAACCTTATGTTTTTGAAGGTTTTTAAAATTCATTTAAAATATTCATTCAATCATTCTGTCCTAATCTTTATGATGTCCACAATTCTCATGAAGTATTACATGACCCATAAAGTAAGGAGTTCAGCTTGAGCACAAGTGCTTCAACATGAGCTCATCCAAGATCCCTTGCACACACAGGCTTTATGCTCAAAAAAAATATCAAGTGGGGTAAAACTGTTCCCCAAAGCCTGTCTACTGAGGCGTTGCTTGTGCCTCATCATGATGATCTCTCTGTGGTGAACATGCTATGCTTTTATTTTGGAGTATTGTATAATACTCTGGGAAAGTGGTTGCTGTAATTATAACTCTATGTACACAATTCCCAGAGGAGCCCAAAGAATCAAAAGCCTTAATTAACATGTGAATACCTCTTGATTAACCAAAGAAATAGCTCTGCACATTATTAGAGAACAGCTTTGTGTGGGTATGGTGACCGGGGAATCCCTGGAGTTGGGTGCCTCCAATGCCCAGTCTTAGAGAGGAGCTTCTCCCAACATAAGACAATGAACACCTCAAACAGGAACGCTCTTGGCCACGATGGCTTGTAGCAGGGCAACCCGTGTCAGCTTCTGCTACTGGGACCAACAGGACAATTCCTGAAGGTCTCGTAGATTTTCTGTTCCCATTGTAAATGTCTACCTGTACGTGATGCTACACCTTAGAGAAATGCTAGGGAGTTTCTGTACAAATTTGAGATTTTCAGATGAAAAATAGGCTCTGTTTTTTCTATAGGAAATTCTATCACAATGCCAGCCGACTGAGCTGAGCTTTGAGCTAACACATTTCTCTGCTAGGTGACTCTAGCAAGCGTTTGGCAGAAGTATATGCTCGGAAAATGCAAGTGAGCAGGGCCAGGGGCTTCCCCTGCCACCGGTGTGTGTAATGGAGGAGACCCACCAGGGAGCTGGATACGGCCTCTTGCTTCTCAAGTGAAAAACCATGGCCCCTTCCACCCGTTAAGGTTTATTGCTGCTGATCTGGAGGTGATGAAGCACCCGCTCACCGCTCCTTGTTCATTCATTCTTTCTCCTTTGAGGCGTCCCTAATACTAAACCTTAGGTGCCTAAGGTCAAGTTGAATCTGTTTTGGGGTGGCTTTTCTTTTTTTTTAATAACTGTTATGTGACAGGAAAATAAGAGACAACATTTAGCAAGGATGGCCACTTTCTGCCTGTGCTGATCAAGTGCTGTGAACTTGGATGAAATAGCATGTGCTTTGTTGGGTCTTTTTGCTTTTGCTAGAGGGATGTAATATTTTGGTCCTGCCTTTCTGAATTTTTCATGCAACTGACCTTTATTTTTTATGACAGAGGCTGTTTTCTCTGTATGCACAAAATATTTGTAAAGATTTCAAATCTCATTATTTTGTGCAGAATTATTTTGTATCAAGGACTGTGTCTCTTAAACTGCTGATCAGCTTTGCAACGGTTTAAGCATTTAATCTTTCTTCCTACTCTAGTTCAACCTTTCCTGGTGGCTTAATACCCATTCATAATATGCTACTTTTTAATAAATTAGTACCCTTTAATAAGACAGACTTCTAAAGTCATGGTTGTTTGCATATATATGACCATAAGGTCCATGCTGGAAGCTAGCAGGCTGACCACATTGCAGAAAAAAAGCAGTCTTTGGAGTTCAGGCTTTATTATCTCTTCCTGGAGCAGCAGTGTTTTCCTTTCAAGTTTTCAATTTCAAGGTGTTCTGAACTCTGGAATGAAGAACTCATATAAACCATAAATCATCCTGGTATAGAGATGGTCTGTGGTTCACTCCTGGTCTCAGTGAAGCTTTTGCTGCAAAGTAAGTATTGGAAAGAGAGCCCATTTCTTTGAAAGGGAAATGCAGAAAGAAACATGGTGCTAAATTAGTTGGAAGAAATCTCTTGTTAGAAAGACTGTTATTTTAAATGGCTGAAATTAAAATTTTGATTTTTTTTTTTTTTTTGCAGGCACAGATGTTAAAGATGCCCTGGTAATAAGTGTTTCTACAGGAACAAAATGCATCAACGGTGAATACATGAGTGATCGTGGTCTTGCATTAAATGATTGCCATGCAGAAATTGTATCTCGACGGTGCCTGCTTAAATTCCTATATACACAACTTGAGCTTTATCTGAGGTAAGCTGGTGAGAAACAGAAGATAACAGAAGGTGGACTGACCCCACCGGACTGAAAAGCTGGTTTAGACACATTTATTTGAGTGTGAAACAATGGTCCTGAAATACCTTGCTGAAACAAGCTGGTATGTGAAGCAGTATCCCTTTCATAGGAATGTGTAGCTGAGCACTTGAACCATTTCCCGTGATGTTTGACTTGAACAAAATGCGTGTGCAGTTAGGTGTGAGCCTTGGGAAGGGAACATGGGAAAAAGGTATTTGGGAAACTATAAACATATAAATCAAAATAATCTGGGCTAGTAAATATGGGATGTTTTCTTTCCTCATAAGTCTCTGAAAGTTCACTGTGAAAGTTCACTTCTTTTTTCTTGTCTCTAGTGTCTCTTTTGTTGTTATTTGTAATTATTGTTAGAGTTATAGCATAAACATGTCTAGACATACCCATTTTAGCATCTATTAAGGGTGAGCCATTTATACTATGTGGATGTTTGTTTCAGTTTTCACTCTAGCTTTCTTCTCTATTTCAGCAATAAAGAAGATCAGCAAAAATCCATTTTTATCAAATCTGAACGTGGCGGGTTCAAGCTGAAGGAGAATGTGCAGTTTCATCTCTATATCAGTACATCCCCTTGTGGCGATGCTAGGATTTTCTCACCCCATGAAGCAGCACAAGAGGGTATGAGAGCAATCTTAGGCAAGCTATGAAGCCTAAAGCATATTCGATCGCACAGAGATATGTGTGGCACAGTTCAATTCAGGTGTTTTCTTTCCTTTTTGTATAGATGTGTATTAGAAAAAGGTCTTCTGGAATAATTAGAAAAAAAATACTTCGTGCTGCACATTAATAGTTCCTTTATGGCAAGCTTGGTTTTATTGCACATGTGTTTCAGGAGACACTATGTACAAGAGGCATGTTTGATGCTGTAGCTAAATTGAAAGGAGCAACAGAAATTGTTATGCAAGCGAACAACTATCTCTAGCAGTTGTCTGCAGTCGACTTCTTATTTTAATGTCATATGTAAAATATGTGGAGAGTATTTTTGAGAGTTGATGGTGAGCAGTGTTTTTCCCGTAGATCAAGGGGACAGACATCCGAACCGCAAAGCAAGAGGACAACTACGGACGAAGATAGAATCTGGAGAAGGGACCATTCCCGTGAGATCGACCACCACTATCCAGACATGGGATGGAGTGTTGCAAGGAGAAAGGCTCCTCACCATGTCGTGCAGCGACAAGATAGCCAGGTGAGATATCAGTAGTTGGTTTCTAGAGTGCTGTTTTCTGTTGCTGAGTACAAAAGGCAGGTGTGCATGATGTGTAATGAATGTGCAGGTCGTCAGCTGGTTCCCCTGGTTAGTGTAGTGAGAGGGGGGCGGTTACTATCAATAAAGCACCTGCAAGTGGTGTCTTGTGCATTGCTGCCTTCATAGGTGAGGTGGAAGTTATCTTGTCATGCCAGTCAGGACGTCTTCAGTTCGTATTTATATCCCTGGAAAATATCAGAGGATTTTTATTTATATTTATTATTCCTTACCTAATGTGATAGTACATATTATGTGAATCATAGTGAATACCTTCCTCTGATGTATTTATAGCCTCATATGTTAGTGATACATGTGTGTTCCATGAATGGATTTAAAATTACATTGTTTCGTACAGTGTCAGATAAAAACCTATTAACTGAGGGGCACTTGTAAATTTTATTTTGAAATTATTTAAATTTTACTTGAAACTTTTTCTAGTTAAAAGGTTGAACTATAATTAAAATAATGTTTTCTAACATCAATTATTTTATTTGCATTGATCTGATTCATTCTTTACTATTTTTTTTAAGATTTTCTTTTTAATTTGGCATAGACAAAAGCGAAACCTAAAATTTAGCAAGCATCTTTTAAATAGCATGAGAGGCGTGGGAGAATTTCTATAAAATTGTAGAATACTTTTTCAAAATGAGCCTGTTTGTTTTCAGCCTCCCTATGCTTTCACAAAATATGTAAGAGAAATGCCAAGTTTTTCAGCTGATGCCTTTTTTTAGTTATTTTTAATGAAAATAACTATTATTGTCAAGTCGCAGTTAGCTTGCGATTCCAACTAGATTCCAACTTTATTAAGCATATTTTAACACAGAAAATTCCAGTTTATATTTGTCACAATTTATTTGCTGTACTATGGTGTATACCGAGTTAAGGGTATAGGGTGAAGGTTATATAATTGTTTTTTTTCCTCTAGTCTTGTCTCAAGTAATTAGCATCTCTACTGAACAGATAGATTATATTTTCTTATTTTTAAATCCCTCTAACATAAATGACCAGGGCCCTTCTGAAGTTAGAATAGTTGCTTGTTGAAAGGCAATTCTATAAAAGCAGTATTTAAGTTTCCTCTGGAATATTATCAATAATTCGCCAAGCGGATTTGTCAGCTTCACATCTGTGACTTCTTTTAGCTGTCCAATATGATAATGGTGCTACATTCGTTTGCCTTCTTTTATCACATCATCATTGCTATGAGTGAAAAAAAAAAAAAAGTGAAGCAAGGTACTGAGCTAGAAGCCATTTGACTATTTTGTTGATTTTGTGTGATGCAGAGCAGAATCCATCTCACGCTTGCCTAGCTAGCTGTCACCTGTCCTGGGGGCTAATGGGAATAATTTTGTTTGTGCCAGTGAAGGAAGCAAATAGAGTCCCTTGACACAGAGCAAAGACTATGTGACGGGTAAGGAGGCCCAAATTTTCATATTCTTTTTTTCTTCTTTTTTTTCCATCTTCTCTTTATTTATTTTTTTTGTTTTCCCTGACACGTATGATCATGTTTCATTTAAATTTGGAAGAACGCATTGCTATGTAGCTTCCAATATTCAGTGCTACAGAACAGCTAAGTCCTTTCAGAGGTCACTAAATTTTGCTATGAGGCTAACTTGCTCCTATGGCACAGAAATTATTTCTTTAGCAAAGCCTATTAAGTACCTCTTAATTAAAAACAAAGCTTTATTTCACTACAGGTTGCATTTCTTTGCACAACAAAATCTTCCAAACTGGGCACTATGTGGGAAAATTCCCTTTGTGCAGGATTTCCTGGGGAATCTGTTTATTAATATCACTGATTTCTGAACAGCTCCCCTGTGTTATCCAAGCTATTAACCCTCCAAGTACTTAGTTGCAACCTGTTGTCTAGCCCATCCTGAGCAATTTAGGAATATCTAAGGAACTTGCAACCTTTCTGTAGTGCTTCTGCATTCCAGTGAGGAATTGCTGACAAGTAGAGGTTCTCCAGTGGCTGCTTTCCACTGTGGTGGGGTGCCAAGGCCACCAGCGCTAAGGGGATGAGCTCTGGTGCTCATCTGTGGGCTTCCTCTGGTTTCTCTTCAGGTGCTGACTGCGTGTTGGCAAACTGTTGGCCTGTTTGTGCTGTGGCTTATGAAAGGGGTGCACTGATTTTAGAGATTCAGTTAATCTTGTAGAAAAGAAAGCAAAGAGAAAATCATGAATTTAGGTTCGAACAAGAGAGAACGATAACCATGAAGTCTGAAGGGTGTTCCTGTCAAAGAAAGTGAAGTTCAGCTCGTTGGGTGCTCATAGCAAGCAGATCATGATGTACACAGTGCAAGTTTGGGTTTGGCTTCAACAGCAGGAGCATCCCTGCACGTGAATGAGGAACCATAGTGAGCGGCAGCCGCGTCCCTTCGGACGAGGCAACAAATGAGCTCGCCCAGAGCTAAAGGCTGGGATACTGGAGTTCCCTTTCAATAAGATCCACTGCAGAGATACACAGGTGAAAACCAACACAGAGGGCTCTGCAAGCACCTCTAGAGATGACGCTAGCCTTAAACCGGGCAGGCTGGTCCTAGCAGCCACAGAAAGTAGGAATAAACACAAAAAATGGTCAGTAGAGCTAGTGCAAAGACAAGCTCCTTACGTTCAGAGATAGGAGCAATGATGAATCTTTAGGTTCCCAAACTTGCGAGTTGGATCCTCTGACATCTTGGATGCACCATCATAGAGAGCGGCTCTTGGTGCCCAGGGTGGTTCAGAAGGCCTTGCAGTCTTGTTGGCATCACGGTAGGCAAAGCTTACCTGTGGGGTTGCTGCCATCCGACCTGCAAGCCTTGGTCATGGAGGAGGGTAGAAGATTCATGTGACAAGGAAAAACCACCTTCAAGGATGGTCTGACATCCATTCACACCTTGCAGCTTTCCCCAACCCAGACAGCAGTGTCCCAGGAAATACAACGGGCTGTTTGTTTGTTTGTTCGTTTTTTAAGAAAGGAGATCTGAATGGGACCCATGAAAACAGAAATTAAATTGCACAAAAATATAGTTGTTACTTCTTGTATAATAAGGTTTCCATCCTTAGTCCCTGGCCTTTGGGTCCAAGAAAAACTTCAAGTGTCTACTAATTCATTTTCTTTTTTTTTCCCATATTTATTGATGGTTATAAATAATGTTAATGAGAGTAGCTCTTGAAAGCATAACTTTTTTTTTTTCCCTTGGGATTTGCAGTCTGTCATAAGTACAACTTCATTTTTCATAAAACTATTCGTTTTGGGAGTTGCAGAGGATTCCGTATTTATTTTCTTGGGATAAGTTCTGACACCAATTCCATAGGCACTATTTAAAAGGCAATGAGTAGTGCTCAGCTCTTGCATAAAAATAAATGAGTGGTGTTGAGACATCTGATATTTACCCCGTGCTTTGTCACTCACTGCTGTTAGGTTCCCGTCACTTCTAGGCTCTCTAGAGCAATATTAATAGCAGAATTTGTAGGAAATTCAGGGTTGGAAAGTTCGGAGGCAATGAACTACAGTCTGCATTTTTAACCTGCTTTTTTCAGCAAGGTATGCCCTAGCAGAGCCTGTGCTAAGGTATTGCTACAGAGTTAAGTTTTACCTTTTTGTGCGTGTGTCCAGAGTTGGGAAAGGAGTTACATATCATGAAGACGTTAACAAACTAATAGTTACTGATGTAGGTGTTCACTGTACGTGTGCTCTTGCTGGTGTCTAAAGGAAATCCTTAAAGGTGGTGAGAGGTAGTAGCAGGGGAAAAAACCATTTCTCTGGACTTTTAAACACAAGATTGCTTTTCGGAGGAGGTGATGGCAATGACAAAGTCTTGGTGACATGGAAAATATTTGGAGTGACTGTAGTTAAGTGTGCTTAAGTATGGAGGGATGCAAGGCACCCTCACATGTCACATCACAGTGACATTTCTGATTCAGAGTAGTTTTTGTTTTGCACTTGAATTTTTTCAAGTGTTTGAGGTTTTTTTTTATGAAAAGCATTCTATGGAAAGCAGCATGTTATGCAAACAAAATTCATCTGTTACTACAGTTTTGACTAAAAAACTTCAACAAAATAATAAACCTGATACCAATTGAGAGACTGTATGTAATCATATATGGTCTTTTCTTCATAGCAAGCAGTGACTGTGAATTTATAAAATAATCAAGATTCTAGAGATAATAGTGGAATTGATAGAAAAAAAAAAGAATGCATTTTATGCATGAATCAGATCAAATCTAGTTTGTTGCTTCTCTTACCCTTTGCTCCATTCTACATCATTTTGTTCAGCTGGACAGTTGCACTGAGCTCGACGAAATTATGAATGGGGAAAATAAAAATTGCTTTTTCACTGCTTGCTTCATAAATAAACAGTGAAAAAAGCCAGGTAGCTTTAAGCAAGGTTAGCCAATATGCTTCCAGCAGTTTATTCGCTGATGTCAGGATAGTTCTAGGAGGCTGCTGTGTCCCTGCAGCTGCCTGGGGAGCTCTGAACTAGTGTGGACCTGTGAAATTCAAGTTACAAAATGCTCATGGTTTCACAGGTGTTGTTTGAAACCCAGCTAGGGAAAGCAAACATGCAGGGCCTGACTGTGCTTTTTGTATCATGGTATTTCCAGCAGAAAGCATCTCCCCCTCCTTGTCCACCCCCTCTTTTTCTTAATTTGGATAATTTCGCTGATTTGACTTTACAGAAAGCCGTACAAGCAAGTGAATTAGTGGGCCAGGGAGGATCAAGGTGGTGAGCTGCTGTAAATAGGTTGTCTTGTGTCAGCCTGAGTGGTGAGGAGTTAATGGGTACAACCTCATGCTGAGTAGAAGATCCTTTGCTTGGAGCCCTCCGAATGTTTAGCTGTTGCAACAGTAGCCAGATAGTGGATAACTTTTCATTTCTAGTTCCTTGTCCCAGAAAAGCAGCAGCAGCTATTGCAGAACGCTGAAAATCACAAGACGATTGCTAGTAAGGGCTGTTGTGGTATGCCTGCTGCCTTGAGGAGAAAGGATGGCTCTAGTTTGGATTAGCAGCTTCTGTTTCCCTTTCCTTCCTTCGGTACTTTTCTTATTGCTATAAAAGAGCTTCAGAAGTTTTGTGGCCTCCTCAGAGTTGTACCTAAGCATAATCTCGATGAGCTCCAGGAGCAACCTGCTCAAGGACTCCTGTCTGAATGAGCTTCTGCATCGTGAAAGGCTGCTCAAAGGGTAAGGGAATTGGTGCTGAATCCTTTCAGGACAAGTAGATAAACTGTCCTTCTAAGACAGAGCTTTCTTGCATCACTTTGGATCACCTCTCCTTGTTGGCACATGACGGTTGAAGCTCCAGGAGGGAGGAGGCCAAACACCCCAGGAGGGGCCCAGCTGCGGGTCCTCATGTGCATTGAGGTCTCTGCACTTCCAGTGCCTCAGAGACCCATCCCATGGATGGGGAGCTGTTCAGCTGAGCAAATGTGCTGCCCGTCACACCAGGTGTACTGAGCTCATCACCATTAACCATGACCAGGCCTAAGGTTTGGCAGTCTGGAACTAGGCCCTGCCCTTAGTATCACCATGAAAGGATGTATTTAAAAAAAAAAAAATTATATGTGGTCGTGAAAGGAAATAGCTTGATTCTTGCACTAACTTAAAACCCAAACATTTGAGTAAGTCGAACAGTGATGGAAAGCACCAATTTTATTCTCTGCAAGATGACTGTGTTGCTTTTTTTCTAGTGAAAAGGGTCGTATTGAAGGATTTCTCCCTACCTGTTGAGGTTTGGCTCTCCTCTTCAGCAAGTTCTTGACTATGTGCCTTACTTCAGGCATTTGTGTGCTCCCATTGACTTGAATGCCCCGGTCGTGGGCTCTGCTTAAGCTTGTCATGTAGTGCCTTCTTCTGATGAAATCTCAGTGCTGCTTTCCTGTTTCGATGCTGGGAGACGGTATTGCAAAGGTTCAGTCTGTTCAGCGACTTGGTGGGCTGCCTGTTATGGTTGGACCTGCCATCGTGTCCTGCGTGAGGGCTTGGAACTTTTGCCTGTGTCAGGGGTGTAAGACTTGAATTGCTGAATTGGAGATGACTGAAGTCAGCTTCCATTATCTCTTCCTTGAGCTCACAAGTGCTCTGAAATAGATGTTACCCTTCGACCAGAGTCTGCATCCTCTGCTGCAGTGTGACAGTGGGAAGGTTCATTTCTCTATTATAAACTCAGACTAAGAACAGGAAGATGGGGATTTGAACTAGATTTAGGTCCCTTCAGTTACTTAACTGTTTCTGGTATCATTTTATGTAGTAATAAATAAAAAAGAATAAAAGCTTTTACTCAGTTATTTTCGCTGCCTTGAGTCAGGAGGCGGTACTGACTTCATTAAAGTTTCCTGGAATAAGTTTTACTCTTCCTGCCCTGCATCTCAGTTTGTAATGAACCTACAGAGAAGTTGGCCCGTTAACTTCAAAAATAAGTTGTGATCTCGCCAAACAATCTTTGTGGCCTTTTGAAAATGAATGTGTGGTGTTAATATAGAGAGGTTTTCAGTTTATATCCGACAGCCTTGTTTCTAGTACATGTGCTAATGGAAGTGAGAAGCTATTGTTAGCCAGGAGGAAGTACAGAAAGGAACAAGAAAAATCTTTGCACAATCCTGCCTTTTGGACTTCTTTGCAATCTATGGTTCTTTATTTGGGTTTCAATTTTCTGTCAGTTACTGCTGACCATTTTGATGCAAAACCAGTCAGCCACTTTGCAATAGGTCTGCAGGTGATTTCTGATATAGATGCTGCCTGGCGTAGGTATATTCCAGATATAAAGAGTATTCTGATATGGGTATAAATTCCTACATATGTACTCTTATGGTAGCATTTGAAAATTAAACCTGATTTGAAAAGCCTTAATGACCACCCAACCCTGCCTAAGTGCCTTTACGAGCATAAGGTTTTGGTCATGTAAATGGGTTCTGCAAACATTGTGCTTGCAGCAAGCCAACTGCTCCAAACCCAGTGTCCCTGAGCATGCACTTAGAATAGTAAATGTGAAACAAGTGTCCTCAGCAAAAGCAGGAGGCATGTGGCCAGTTACTGCAGGGTAGTAATATTGTAATGCAGGCTCATACCGTTTGTCCTGCAGAGGTTTGTTTAGGTACAAACTCTTCTTTTTGATTTAATCTAAATAATTTTACTAGAATAACCTTCAGCTTTCATTTTTTTGTGCCAGAGAAGGGCACCAAGTCTGGGAGGAGGGAGGAAAAACTGCAAGGCGCAAGCTCTGGAAACACTGAAATTGATATCAACGCCCCTGCAAAGCTTGCAAAGATTTTCGGGGGGGGGAACTAGGGATTGCCAGAGGAATGCTTTGCCCTTCTATCAAAGCTCCATCCATCACTCAAAAATAAAATGCAATAGGCTTAGCCTGAGGAAGCTTAGTTTGGGCATCTGCAACTTTCCGGTGCAGTTGTAGGACCACAGTGTGCAATGCTAGACTTGAATTCTTTCCAGATGTTTCTTCCGTAATATTATCTGTATCTGTAGTAGTCCATATGCTTCTCTATTCTTGATGTAGGTAATACTGCAAATAACAAGAAAATGCCCTTGAGATTTATTTGGCACTTGAAGTGCGTGACTGTGCTTACAAAATTCTAGTCATGATAAAGTCCTTAGAGAGGCATCTAGGCCCTGGTAAGCAATAATTTTTCACCTGATACCTTTGATGACTTTTTTTATTGTTTGGCTATTGATTGCTTTTTCAGTTTTATACAAAATATACTTTTATTCAGAATAAAGTATGCCTTAAATTTTATAAGTATAATCTTTCTGCTCTTTCATTAAAACCAATTTTTTTAATGAGAGGTGAGTAAGCCTATGCACATTGCCTATGTTTTCATAATTTGCAAATAAATTGTTTAATTGGACTGCAGTTTTTCTTTTCTTTTTTTTTTTTAAAATCTGAAAGTCAAAGTGTGTAGTGCAGTTTCTAGCAATAACTAAATAGAAACATAGTTTCTGGCCCAAGCTGCTGGTGATGGTGGAACTGTGTTGTCCCAACATAAGCTCCAAGAAACACTGCTAGTAAGCATGAGATTTCTCTGTTTTTGTAGAACTTTGCAACCCATATTAGCATGGGACTTTTGCTAACAGTGACTGCTTCCTATAAGACCTTCCATATTTTTACTTTTCCAAGCGCTTCTTTTACCAAAAGAAATTTTCCTGCTGCCTGTGCACCCAGTTGTCTAAGTGTTACGGTTAAATATGCTGTGTTAATTGGGCAAAACTGCCTGTAAGTATTCCTCAAAAAAGAGGACAGTGGAAATACCCAGCCATAAGCTTTGAAGTTCAGCAAAAGTTTTCATGATTGCCATGAACAGGTTAAGAACTGAAGCTTGATGAAGTGAGCAGAGCTACTAAAGCCATTCAGTATGTGGCTCAGGTATATCCTAGGCAGTGCCTACACCAAACATCTACCAGCGTAGGCTGTAATGGGGCAGGCAGGGATTTATGGCTGAAATTTATGAAATGGCTAACATGAGAAAAGAATGTATGCAGCCGGATTCGTGGAGATTCAGTTTTCTCTTTGCCTTTGGATACTGTAAGCAATAACAAATACCCTTTTTGGCTGTGGCATGTGGACAGCTTGTCTAGGATGTGCAGGCAAAACATCCTCGTGTGAGGATGAGGTCTTACAGACCCAGCCCTTCCTGTGTTCTGGGAAAGACAGTTTGCCTATGGGAGACATGAGCTGCTGTTTCTGGCTGAGGATCTTACCGTTTGGTTCTTTCTCTGAGCGAGTGATCCTGTCTACGTTGGACACTAGGAGGCTCCAAAAAATGCATCACCAGATATGTTAGTGGGGAAGCGAAGTTAAGGAGTCTACTCCTGACATTGATGCTGACTCTTGTAGACCTGTTGGTGAGGGTCAGGCCATCGCTGAGCACCCCGTAAGCTGGTATCTCAAATTCCCTCAGGTGTCACAGCTATGCTACCGTAGTCACGCTGTAGTCTTGAGGAAGAGTTTGAAGTCTAGTCCATTATGATTGACTGCTATTGTGTCTGGCAGATGTTACTTGTTCCATTAAAAAGAAAGTGTTTTTTTGTTTTTTTGTTTTTTGTTTTGTTTCTCCCTCCCTCTTAGGTGGAACGTATTGGGTATTCAAGGAGCCTTACTTAGCCTCTTTGTGGAGCCAATTTACTTCTCTAGCATCATCTTGGGGAGTTTATATCATGGGGATCATCTATCCAGAGCCGTATACCAGAGGATAGCAGAGATAGAAGATCTACCACCTCTTTATACACTCAACAGACCTTTACTTAGTGGCAAGTATCTAATGGAGAAGGCCGTGCGGGTAACTAAGTCTGTTCCAGTAGCATTGTGATTTTTGCAATTCTCAAAAACCTTGTAAATTGTGTACTGTGAGTAAATTGCTTTGTGGTTACAACACAGACGCTACGGTCTAAACTTAAATCAGATATTCAGTCAGAAGCACAAGAGGGCAAGGAGTCTTCATGAGTTAGGAGGTCCCGGAAAGGGCTGGGGTGTCATTCTTTGTATGTGGTTTCACGTAATTGCTTTGGAATGTGTGCTAGTGATACCTGAGGCAGGTTGAAAGCCTGGGCCTAGAAAAATCACTTCCCCACCACAGATCAGCTTTAGATCTCCCCGTTTCTTCTCTTGCCGTCACAGATATTTGTTGAATGGCTCTATCATTTAGCAGTGCACCAAGATACATACATTTGAGTCACAATTTCCAGCTCAACAGCCAGCTGAAAATGGATGGAGAGAACTTCTCAGGTGCAGCTGGTTGTATTTCCTTCCTGTCCTCGGTTTCTGTTGGACGCAGCATTGGCTCTGATTAGCATGGCACCCACCTTGTTTGCGTGACCCTGTTACTGTAATACTTCTACTTTGCAGTTCAGTGCTGCCTTTGGAGAAGGGTGGCACGTCCTTCAGGAGGGTTTTTCACAGAGCATTAATACCTCTGACCGGCAGCCCCCAGCTGGTTGTCTTCTGCAGCTGCCATGGAGCCTTTAAGTTCTCTTCAGTTTTGTGATAATTTTGGAAACCAGTGGGACTAAGGGGAAAGGCAGCATTTGAATTGGCAGATCTTCACTTCTTGAGCCATGACCTAAGGAAAAGCTCTTAAAATAAATTAATTAAAACTGCTAGTTACAGTAATGTGGAAGTTTTACAACCCAACCCTCTTATCCTCCTTATCGCTGTGTGCCCTGCTTTGTTCCATAGAGCTTGGCTTCTGGTGTGTGTCTGTTGATTTTCCAGGGGGATAAATACAGTATTTTAAAGCATGTATAAAGTGTGACAATAATTTTACAAATAGGTGTAGGGATTGGAGAGAAGGTATATCAAACAGCCAGGAATTCTTTAAAAAAGAAAGTTAGTATACTAAGGATACCCTGAACCCAGGACATGCTAAAATGTTAAGCGGTGGATCTGTCTGTGTATTAATATGTAAGAAAGTGGCAATACTTGTAATTCCACATATACAATTTGTTTATGAGCCTGGCAGCTCACTCTTTCTCACCTTGTGCAGGGGTGTCCTATTTGGAAATACTGTTGAAGCAGCAATTCCTCCTGATCCTACGTATGCAACTGTGTAATAATTGCTCATTTCTAACGGATATGAAATGAAATAATGTCTATTTAGTTACGCTGTTTTGCCTTTGCCCACTGTCTCACCTATTTATCAGGGAAACCATTAAAGAATGAGAATTTTTTTCCCTCTTCTAAGATGATTTTTTTGTCTACAGGGACAGTTGCACTGAGTAAAGGTCAGACAGAGTTATTGTTATCTATTGTACTGTTGATAATTGGCTTTGCATCAAATATTCTTTCTTTCTCCATAAAGGATTTTCTACCTATGCTTCCTTTCTTTTTTCCTTTTTTTTTAAAGCAAGTGTAAAATGCAAGAAATCCATATGTTGGTTAGAAAATTCCTGCCCAAGATCAGCTCCGTGTGAATTTTTAGAGTAATGTGAAAAGGGGCCATTTTTTTGATTAAGTTTTGAGAGTGTAATTGTATAAATCAGCAGATAGCAAAATGCCTGTGCAGGACGTTCTGCAGAGATTCTGTTGGGAGTCATTGGTGGAGATTGGCACGAAGGTGTTTCCAAGCACAAGAAATACAGTAGCGGAACTTGGCAAATTTAGAAAGTCAGTCCTTGAAAATCCTTGATAGAAGAAGCCTTTATGTAAAACAGGAAAGCTCTTCTTTAGCAGAGGCAATTAGTATGAAGAGAAGTTCATTAAATGTCTGTCGTCTTGTTCCTGTTGCTGGTGTCCGTCAGTCCCATCTTTCCATGAAGGCTACTAAGCAGAAATAAGCAGTAGCCTGTGCTTTTCTGGACAGGACATTTTTTTTCTTAACTTGGAGAAAAACATTTAACACAGCTGAACTTTTCCCTTTTTTGAGATCTAGTCAATTAATTCAATTTCTTCTGCCTACAGTGTCCTGTTTTTTGCTGGCGCATTGTCAGAAATAAAGTTGTTGGAGGTTGGGACCAATTCCGTATGCTACTGGCATGATCCTTCTCTGGTTTACTTCTTGGATGAAGCATCCTGGAGCAAGGTCGTATCTGCCAATTACCCATCGCCAGCATGAAGACTGTTTAAGTAAGACTGAGGTCTTAGGGTGAGGTCTATCTGGACTAGTCCTGTTCTCCCACCGGTAGTTACCCAGTGAAAAGTAGGAATAATGGTCAAGCCTCTGGAGAGGCTTCCAGAGAACTGCAAGAGTAACCTCTATCTTTCACTCGTCAACTCCTGTATGTGCTTGCTAGCCTGCTGTGGACTTCTTAGCATGCAAGTGTCTTCACTGAGGCGCTGCATAGGGTCTGTGAAGATGCGTGCAATGGGATTTAGTTTCTGCTAGTGTGATCAGATTTTCCTTAAATCTTTGTTCAAAATGGGCAATAGGCAGGTTTTTTCCGTATCATTCACATAGTGTTGTTCAGTTTTCTAGACCTCTTTCTAGTCCTTGTTTTTTTTTCCACCCCACATCAAGTCTTTGTGCGCTTTGCTGTGCACAAAGTGTCTTGTATGGAAGCCGTACCACATAAGAGCCATCCTTTCCATATTCCCGTAGTTTTTTGAGTTAGAACGGTGCAGCCCCCAAAAATCAAAATAGGGCAGCAGTATTGGCTTCTGTGGTGGCATTGTGATGTTCTCTTTTGTTCTGTATTCCTGTAAAAAATTCTTCCTAACTTTTTTTTTTTAATGTTCTTGATCGTTAACCTGGCATTTTGACAGAACTAAGTATTAGAAACCAATATCTGATACCTGAACACTAATTGCCAGCTCCAAGTCCAGCACTTTGCATGTAAAATTGGTGGATTTCTTTTCTTGCTTCATATATATTTCCTTGTGTTTATCTACAATAAGTTTCACCTGCTGTTTTATTGTCCAGTCACTCAATCAGCTCAGAAATATTGTAGGAACACTTCACTGTGCTTATTTACCATGTACTTATTTACAAAGCCCAGATTACTTATGGACTTTAATTTGGAAGCCAGGCTATATTCACACATGGGATCCCAAATTGGTACCTTGGAGAGGTCTGACAGGATGATTTTTCACTAATATTTAGGGGAATGGAGCATATCCTTGTTCTGAATTTGGTACACTGGCTTCACAGGGGAAGCAGCCTTGTTGGCTCTCTGCTGAAATCACTGTCGCTCTTTGTATGTCCTATTTTGCTAGGAAAATGCACAGAAGCAGCATTTATTGTGGTAAGCGACTGATGTGCTTATAAATTATATGGGAAAGGATTTTCAGGCTGCAGCCGGGACCTCGTGAGCTGTAGGAGCCGCCTCCATCAGGTGGGGCAGGGTTGCACCGCAAGGGCTGGGGAGTCATTCAGGACAGGGTCACACACAAGAGGTCAGGCGTCCGTGTAGGACTTGGATAAGGAGAGCCAGTGAACAAGCAGCAGCCCTCCTCAGAAGAACTGCTGTCTGCGTTATCTTCTTTTTTTATTACAAAAATATGTCTTTCAACAGAGCCTCAGGTGATTTTGGCACTTCCTGGGTACCTAATCCTTCTATTTGCATTTGTGTTTTTCAGCCCTCTCCCTCCTTTCTAATGCAGCTTGTCTGTGGGCTCTGTCCTGAGAGAACTGTCAGCCTGCATTATTCATGTACACGCTGCAACGAGGAAGCTGTGACCTTTGCTTTCATGTGTTAGACCCGATTATAATAATATCCACCAACAGGTTCTGAGTGTTGTTCTCGAAGTGGTGAGGTTACATGTTACACCTATTTTCCAAGGAGAATAAGATATTTTCCATTCTATCTTAATTTTTCTTCCTTTACCAGTATCAGCTTCATGCTGAGATCGTATTTAGATTTTGAGGGAGGAGATGTGATCCACCTTAAGTGTCAACAGATGCTTTTGTGTGGAGATGACCTTGATTCCCTGTTTGGGCTACCTATGGGCTGCCTCTTTGCATTGAGAGACTCGTGTGGCATCTCCTCAAGGTTTAGATGTATAACCAAGCAGCTGAACAAGGTGGTGTCATTTAAGCCTATTTGAAATTGAGTCCGTCTAAGCACTTTCAATTAACACAGCAAAATAAACTAAAGAATGTGGTTGTACAATGGCCATGGAAATGTAACATGTACCTGAGTGTCCAGCTTCCTTGTCTTTGTTTGCAAATCCCTTCTGTAGTGTTCACAGCATTCACCATGCGAACAAGCTCTGTACTAGGTGCAGATTATTATTTACTGAAATAGATGCATTCGGCAAAGAAAAAACTTAAGGCAAATGCTTTTTTCTTTCTGGAGTGGAATGAGTAGTCTTTAATAGGGGGGAAAAAACTCTTTTGCAGTGCTTAATAAGTGATATCACTGTACTACTTCGGTAGTGTACAAAACAAAAGCCAAGTAAGCAGAGAGAGATTTTGAAGTTAAATGAAAGTATGACCGACACGTTTGTGGTACGGTGGCAGTTCGTTAACTCCCTTGCCTCAGTCGTTCTGATAAACGGGTTGTGGACTAAGAGCATCGTCCCCTCTAGCATCTTCACCAGATGGATCCTTCTCGTGTCACCTTCGTGGAAATTATCTGTGCTTTTTGAGAGCCGTTTGAAGGGGTCCCATTCTTGGTTGTGAGCACCTGCAGTGTGTAACTTATTAGGTTGTCAGGGAGATGCATTGCCGGGGGGTGACAGCGCGTATTGGGGTCCTCGGGAGCAGTTTGATGGCCACATACTGTGGGGCTGTGGGGGCACTAATCCTGCTCCAGGCAGCTGGCCTCTGTTCACACTTGGATCACAGTTGCAGTTGCCTCTCCATAGATAAGGTAATATTTGAGAGGTGCTGTAAAATTTCACACTGGAGCAAAGGAGCCTGGATTTTCTCTTAAAACTTGGGCCCAACAGGTTAACATGTCTAGGCACTTTAGGCACAAGCGGGCAAAGCTTCACAGGGCAGATAGTGATAGCGTGGAGAGGCTAACACTGAAAGATTCAAGCGTCTGCTGGTTTGCCTTGTTTGCACAAGCTGCTAAGGGTGCAGTTCACTTTGTCCAGTCGGGTGCCCGTCCCTGGGCAGCTGATGGGCAGAAGGAGGCGCTTTAGTGTGAATGTCCCATGCTGAGGGATGGCCAAGTAGGTCAGATCCACCCCCAAGTGCTCAGTCTTTTACAGTCTGTAAGGAGAGCTCAGAAATAAATTAATAAAGATATCAAGGCAGAACTGAGCATTGCCGGTTCCCAGCTTGGCTCTTGGGCACTGAGGCTCACGTCACAGTGTGACAGTTACAGGGTGTCTCGGTAAACCGCCTGCAAATTGATCACAAAAAGGCCGTAGCAGATCTGATGTAGAACCCACTCCGCAGGGTCGGTCTGTCTTGGCCTCTTGATGAATGCTAAAAGAATTAGAAGTCCTGTGGAAAAACTAACCTGTAGTAATCACTGTGCCCCTGGATGTCTGCAAACCCAGGGGAAGGAAGAAATGAGTTTGTGAGTGAAATTCTTTGCTTTTGCCACTTCTCAGTTTTTACTTTTCTGTATTTGCAAGACAGTACTTTGGATGCAGTCAGGCTTTTGTCTGACCCCAATGGGTGGGTAGCTTTTAATGAAATTCATTTAAAATCAGTGTCACTCTAAAGCAAATGAAATGTTGACATGCTCCTGCCCTGGTTTGCAAAGCAACAGGCCTCACTCTATATTTTACAAAGGAAAAAAAGATTGAGAAAGCACATTTTGGACACATCTAAATATGTATGACTTCTCCGATTAAAGCTGCAGTGGGAATTTGTTGTCCCAATTATAGTTATGTATGTTGAAGCGTAGCCAGGATTCATATTTTTACAGGAACTGTGGTGGGGTCTTTGCTTATTTGGAATGAATTTGAGCGCGTGCCTAAACTGTTACAACAGCTCAGGGAAAAGAAAACGATTAGAGCGTTACGGCTGGCAAAACTTTGCTCAATCTGCTCTTTCCTATATTTGGCTAGTGCTGTTACCCAGTGCGTTTTGAGACTGGTGCTTTCTCGGGCAGGAACAGAGCAACTTTATTTCACTCTTATCTGCAGTTTGACCGCTGCCCCATTGGTTTGTCCTTTCAGCCAAGCCAGGGCTTCCTGAGAGGCACATGGTGAGGCTCAGCATTGTCCTCCATGTGGGGCTCCTTCCTACCGGCCTCACCCTGATTTCTCCCTGTCAGGCCCAAGAGGAGGAGGATTTCCCAGTCAGGAAGTATTGAATGAATAAGAGCATTCTGGTCCCATGAGAAGGCAGTTTGCATGGCAAAACCCCTGGGGTTCAGCTGAAATTCTGTAAGAGAGTGTTCTCATAGTAAATAAGAGATTCCTAATCCTCCTCCTAATAGAAGAGTTGCTTCTAAGATTGCCTAGCAATAAATTTCCAATAACATTGCCGCTTGACTTATCCCCCATTTAAAAAGAGCAGTCAGGAGTTGATATATATTGTTGTCATCGAATACTTCTTTTCTTTCAGGTATTAGCAATGCAGAAGCCCGTCAGCCAGGCAAAGCACCAAACTTCAGCGTAAACTGGACAGTAGGAGACAGCGGTCTGGAAGTGATCAATGCTACAACTGGCAAGGATGAGCTGGGTCGTGCGTCTCGCCTCTGTAAGCATGCTTTGTACGGCCGCTGGATGCGCGTTCACGCCAAGGTACACGCAAGGGCAGGATTTTCTCCTTCAGTCTCATGTGTAACAAAATGCTGTCGTGCGTGCCACTTGCTGTGCTCAGAAAACCCCTACCGAGGCCGCTGTAGGCTTGGTGCTACCTGCTGCTAGGTGTCAGTCCGTGTAGCGGTGGTTTATTCTTTATAATGTTCAGTCCCAAATGTATGCAGATAGCTAAAAATTCCTGTTATTAGTGAGTAAGCAAAGGTTAACTCCTTTGCTGCTTATTTTAATATTTTTAGAAAGATGATCTCAACATGTTCAATTTTAGTTGAAGTGGGATCTCATTGTGCCCTTTCTTAGGAAGGCAAGATACCAGGAAGAACTGAGTATCGGGAGCTTTATCGATGTCTAGATTTCCTCTACCAAAGCGAGCTGACCATCCAGGGAACAGAACACAGGAATTCTCTCTTACATTCCTTTGTTTCTTGATCCCCGCAGCTTTCATCCAGCTTACGCTCAAAGATCCCCAAGCCTAACCTGTACCACGACACGAAGCAAGGAGCTGCCGAGTACCAAACTGCCAAAGAGTGTTTGTTCAAGGCGTTCCTGAAGGCAGGACTTGGAGCCTGGGTGGAGAAACCTATAGAGCAGGATCAGTTTTCTCTTACTGTCTAATTCACAGACTGCACATCACTTTGGAAAGGAGGTTGTTCTGGAAATCCTGGTGTCCAGCATCACTTTCTGGCCATCTTTACAGCAGACAAAACATCTTTTACTGTTTGGGTTTTTTTTATTCTGTTTCTCTCTCTCTCTTTTTTTTTTTTTTCCATTTTTTTTTTTCGAGGAGGCCACGCAGTAACTCCACAGCATGCTGCTGCTTCTCCTGGGCACCAGTACACCATGTAATGGTCTGTCTAATTCACAGACTGCACATCACTTTGGAAAGGAGGTTGTTCTGGAAATCCTGGTGTCCAGCATCACTTTCTGGCCATCTTTACAGCAGAC
>PTEX01000394.1:415054-434449 GCA_003342815.1 Eudromia elegans
GTAAATTTAGTTATTTCCTTTTTTAATTCACTGTCATCAAATGCATGAACAAAATGAAAGTTGCATTAGGTTTTACACCACACTTAGGAAGTAGCTTAATTTTTTAAAAACAAAAATAGGTGACAAGGTTGGTTCTGCTCCTCTATTAACTTGTTTTCGAACTGCCCTATTTCTACCCTATAGACCACAAAGCCAGAATGGAGCCTGGACAGCTAGTTTTTCCCCACTTCCTTGCTCTTTAAAACCAGCTGCTGAAAATGTCATGTCTTTGATGTATGTATTTATTAGTCTGTGACCCAGTTTTTAACATGCAGCTTTTTATTCTGTTTTTAAAAATACATTTACCTCCCATTTACACCCATTGTGAAGTCTTTGTTTTTTTACCATTGTAAACTGGAAACGACCCGACACTTATTTGTGATTTAGGAAGGTTAGTCTCAGTGTGCAGAGTTCTGTGTAGCACTAGGTGTTAAGTTTATCCCAGGAATTCATCAGAACACGATCCTAACTGTAAGAGTAAAGGGGAAACTTCCCAAAGGTTTATTATTTTTATTATCATTTTAAGGGCATGAAACCTGAATTGCCAAAATCGATCCACTCGTTGAGTGTTAATTGCTCTCTCCTCAAGGAAATGAAAAGCTCTTTATGGACAAAAAAAAAGTGGTTAAATCTTCCATCTTGTGAGTTGTATCTCTCGGCGTTGGAGTTAGTTTCCCTTTGATTCTTCATTGCCTTGGGGCTTTACACATGTGGTGGTCTTTATGCTTTTATTTGCTCTGTTATTTAGGAACTTGCGTGATTCTGTGTGTGTGTTCTTTTCAGTTGGGTGTTTTATTCTCCCCACAAACATGAGGACATTTTCACACCTGCTTTATATAAAAATGGAAAATAGGAAGAAAATAGTCTAAGATCTATTTGATCAATTGGGGGTATTGTTGGCACTTTATAAAACACTTCTTACTGAGTGATGTCTTGGAGTGGACTAGAGGCTACCCAGTGTGGTTTCCCTGCCTGTGCAGCACGTGTCCAAAGCATCATGTGCTTCGTGTCTATCCAGAGGTCGTGTACGTGTTCCAAAAAGCCTCTCGAAGATCCCCTTTGGCGAGCTGTTAAGGTGGCGTTTCTCGGTACAGGAGCGTGAGGGACGAAACCAAATCGGCGTGTTGCGGCGCGCTGCTCTTGCCGCTCCGTCCCCTTTCACCGCCCCTCACCTGTGCCACATCCTCAGCAGGCTCGCCATGGCCTAGGGTAAATGTAAGGGTGTGTTTCAACAACCTCTGTTGAGATGGAGGGCTGGGTTAGTGTCGTGCTGGCACCCCTGAGGAGGGAGGGAGCTGGAGCGTGGGGCTCCCCTTCGGCTCCGCCGCCAAGTCTGTGTATTGGGAAACTCGAGGCCGGGTCCTCATACCTCAAGCCAGGGGTCTCTGGGGAGTTAGTGACTCCTGGGGACATTGGAGACTTCGGTCTGAAACCACTCCTGACCAGCAGCAAAAAAAATGCCTAAGAAAGGTTGCTGGTGCTGTTTGCTCAAGTAGGGACCCTTGCAAAAACAAATGAACAAAAAAATCCACCCCTTTTGATTGGAAAGAAAAAAAATGGTTGAGTGTGAAAATCCCTTGTTCATTAGTTTAAGCCCCTGGGTTCATGTCTTGGAAGCAATGCACGGAGGCCCCCATTGCATTGAGTGATTAGGGACAAGAGCCAGCGCTGCTGCGGGAGGCAAGTTCGGGGTCAGGGGATTCCCTCAGAAAGAAACGAATGTGGCGCTTCCAGCAGGTCCTGCCCTCCCAGAACGCTTTGTGTTGTACCAGAGGAGCAAAGGTAGTTAGGGGCAGTTCCCTCTGCTTGTAAATACGTCTTGGGCTCTTGTCGTCCCACAGAGGCTGAGGCTGGCTGCAAGCCTGGTTTAATTGTGGTTTAGTTTGGACAGATGTTGCAAGCCCTCGCGGGTCTGCCTTCAGGGCCAGTCCTGCGAGCGGTGTCATCAACGTTGCTGAAATGCTTCTGGTGCTTGTCAGTGAATGTGCAGGGTGGAGGGAGAGATGCTTGCACTTTAGTGTAGGTGTTCTTGGGATTATTATTGTTTTTATAGACGCATTTTTAAGGGACACGGTCTATTGATAAATGAAGCCTTTTGATAATTTCAGGCAAATTAATTTTACTCATCCTTCTGAAGTTCTCAATCAAGAGTTGATGTCTATCTGGATTTTTCTGAAGACTTAGGAAAGTGTTAACTTAAGCTATTTTTTTTTTAATGAAGTCACAAATACGAGCAATATATTTGAGTACTATAGTCATAGTTTTATAAGCTGCTGAAATGAACTATTACAATTAAACTGTAAAGGAAATCCGTTCCATGCCAAGATCTTTTGATGAAGGACTGGTGTCAGGTTTATTATGAGGAATGAGTTCTCTTGTTTATAATGCCAGGATTTTAACCAGGAAGATGTTCTCCAGAGTCGTATGTGATCCGTATCTGTCGTCTTGGGAGGTAATAAAGCACTACCTGGCTCCCCTTGCCTGCTTGTTCCCTTTGTGCACCGAAAGGAGGCTGCGGGAAAAGTACTTTCTCCTTCAAACCGCTCCAGCCTCGCTCGTGTCCCTCCTTGCTCGGCTGCGGCGGCTGATGCTCCCGTGTCCCCTGCGCATCCCCGTCTCACCGCGCATGGATGAGTGTCGGCGTGTTTGATCCTGGCTGCCTGCGCTGGAGAAGACACTTCAGCTCCCAGCAGCTCCTGGTTTGGCGGCCGCTCCTCCCGAGCGAGGCGGCTCTTTGGGGAGGCCCGAGGAGCCCTCCTGGGAGCTCGTGTGCCTCAGCTGAGCTGCTGGAGGCCAAAGAAAGAAGTCGCCGTGGCGCCCAGCGAGCGGCTTGGCTTCCTTGTGTTCCCTCTCGTGCATCGGTACAAGGGTTTGTCTCAGGTTCTACAAAGAATTTAAATAATGAGCGACAACTTTAATGAGTGCTTGAAATGAACGTTTGGGTTTTTTTTTTCTTTCTCTCTAGGTGTCAATGTAGCTGTAATACAGTTTGTAGGTTAAACATAGATGTTTCAGATATATAAAGATACATATATATAAATATATATTTCTGCAGGATCACTTAAAATTTGGGCCTAAAGGTAACACTTGAAGTACTGGTTATGGCTGTATACTCAGGACCTGGTAATAGCTCCAAAATATTTCCTATTGCTAGTGTGTGAAGCAAGCTGATTATAGGAGTTTGTTAGCAGCAGTTGTCCCATCATGGTCTGAATGTCCAGATGCTTCTCGTGCTCACAGCCCCCACTCGCTTCCATGCTGTTGGTGATGATGATGATGATAGTTAGTATGTGTATGCGCGGCTTAGAAACCTGCAACAAGGCGCTTTCTATCCTCCTAGCAAGTTTGTCGTGCTAGAGAAATCATTTCAGCAATGATTATCGCGCAGGAAACTCAGATTTTTCCATGTTGTTACTCTCTATGTCCTCATGGAAAGCTGAAATAACTCGCCACTGAAATACAAGGGACTTAGGGCTGAGTCGCTGGTATTTTATTTTATAGGATCAAATCAGTAATTTTGCAGAATGCCCTTTAGCCAAATAAAAGAAAAAAGAAAAATCCAATCCATGAAAATTTATGCTGATTAAAGCCAATAATGAAGAATGTGCATCTTGGCTTGTTCATGGCTTTAAGCAGTGTGGGTGGTTAACTGGAAAAGTAGCATCACCCGTTGAAACCAAACTATGATTTCCAAAATGAAAAAAAGCATCCTCCTAAGAATTATTGAGTTTTGGTCAACATGTAATTAAAGGGCGGTGGAGTCTGGTTTTTTTTTTTTAATCGTTAGTTTTGTTTGTTTGTTTTTATTGGTCATTTTCTAAATGCTGGAGGGAAAAAAATCTTGCTCAATAGAGAGAATGTTTATGCTTTGGAAGGCCTGCCCTTACAGAATCACCACTTCATTTGTTTATAAGCTATTATAAAATACCAGGTGATTTCAGTTGCTTTGAAATCCTTCCTCTCCACTTGGTGCTTTCTGGGATGAGCTGCCACTTTTCAGAATGGTACCTAGAATTCATGCAAAATCAGATTTCTTGAGAAGGGATTTTAAAAGGGCTGTTACCCATCACACTTCTGAGCCAGGTGAAGCTCCAGGCACCTCTCGCAACCCTGGCTCTTGACAACTTATATATCCTAGGCCTGCCATATGCTGGCCTCGCTGCAGGGTGCCGTGCACCTTGTTCGGCTTCGATAGGTCTCATTGGAGTGCCCACTTTCGTCTTGTGCTTTTGAAAGCATTCAATGTTTGGAAACCGTTATTCTGATCTTCTGCACATCATGGGCTGAATTATTGTAGGTTTGCTGGTGGTTTGCAGCTGGCTTGGTCTGTTGGGTGGTAGATGTTGCTGAAGGAGAATCCTGACGGGAGCAGGAGAGTATTGTTGCTTTCTCTTCCTAAGCGAACGTAGAGGATGGGGCTACCAGCGTGTCCATGGCCGCCTTCCAGCTCCCCAGGGCTCTCTGCCCTGGGAGACTTTGAGGCCAAGAGCCCGGGCCTGTGGGCTGGTGGACTGTCGCTCCGCAACAGCTGTCTCCTGGCCATCAACCTTGTCTGGAGACCTCCTGGGTTAGGCGAGGAGTGGGCAGCACGCGCAAGGGCCGGCCTGGGTGTCTGTGGGCCACAAAACTGGTGCTTTCAGGACGCGGTGGCCTTGTTACTGTTCATTTATGAAATCAAACAGGCTGCAAAATGTGTCAGAAAGGCAAGGAATAAGGTCACGAAGGTCCCTGTGGAGGCAGGTGGAGCACTGCAGCAGCAAGAGGTGCAATACGTTGTGGTTTGGCAGGAGTTCCTGTCCCCCAAGCACAGCCCTGCAGATAAAAGCCAGGCATATACAAATAACACCCAGTTTTCATCCAGCTTTGTCTTCTGTTGGTTTTGTTGAATTGGTTGCCATAAGGACAGTGCAAATTTAGAGAGATTAAAAAAAAAAAAAATCAATTATGGTTGAAATCCCAAATCGGTCGAAGCTGACAGAGACCAAATAGGGCCAGAGTTTCTCCTGGTGTCGTGTAGACATAGAGCATTTTTCAGAACCTTTCTGTACTGTTGCCTACTGATGCTTGGACTTAATCGTGCCAATAGCATTTTCAAATGCTGAAAGGAGTCTTATGGGTGGCTAGTTTTTTTTTAGTTTGTTTGTTTGTTTTCTTCCATTAGTCCAAGCAAATGAATTTAAGTAGTATATTACTGCAAAACCTAGGACCAGTTGGCCTCAGTAGATGTGACATATTAGAGAATTTCTGTTCTTTAAAGAGGAAGATCTACTGTCTAGGTCATCAGTGTTTTTTATGTTTTAGTATCTTTCTTATCATACAAATACTATTTTTGTTTTAGCTCAGCAGATACGTCTTTAACAGACTTAAGATCAAATGTGTGTGAAGATATGTTTATAAATATATGTATATTGCTGTACATAAGCGATTACTCTTCCCCTAATCTGTGTGATGGTGTGAAGACTTTAGCTTTTACTAAATGATGTAAGGATATTAAAGAACACTGTCAAATCTTTTCATTAACATATATTTTTATTTTCCGTTCCTCATACTCCCTACTTTGAAGGTAAGGAGGCCTCAGTTTACCTCTCTGATGTTGTTTTCCTCATGTCCGCCGTGTACATAACCCCGTATCACTGCTGAAGCACAATCCATCAACTCAGTAATCTAAACGATGACTGTTTTGCATACTACCTGGCTTTGTTTAATTAATGTTTGTACAGAGATTTGAAAATATAAAGAGCTCTATATCATTGCTAAGTTTCATCCTTGTTTTTGTATATGGAGATCCTCAGTGACACCGGACTTGAACTTGTGACAGAAGTGTGGGGTTTCCAGCAGCCCAGCAGTGTTTGACCTTGCCCAGCCTCATCACGTGGTCAACGGCACAAAGTAGCTCCAAGCCCTTGTTTTGCAGGATCATGTGTCTTCGTTATTATTCCATTAACAAGTTGGTCCCTGTGGCTGCAGGCAGAGGGACAAGTCCAACTTGGGGTGAAGGAAAGGGCTGGCCTTTCATGAGGTCACATTTTGGCATGAGTGTTGCACCGAACTACATGGTGGTCACGGAGCAGCAGGCAACAACCTTGAAGGATGTGGGTCTGGAAGGCATTTTCCTTGTGCGATGAAATGAGGCTGGTGGCAGATGGAAGCTGGGAGGATGGATGAAGGAGCCAATTCTTCCAAAGCTAAAGCTATTTCTACCTAGTTTCCTTGACTCAGAAGTTGCTGCCCTATGGCAAACTCCTTCATTAATGCTATGTGAGGGTGTTGGGAGAGGTAAGTTGTAGCTTTTTATGCTCCTCATAGGAAGCATCTGGTTGTGGATGCAGTTGGATATTCCGATGGGCTCTTCTTTCTACCTCCCTCTGCCCCAGCTCCTGCAAGGGGAGTGGGTGAGCCACAGCAATACTGACTATAGGGTGGTGAGTAGAACATTGTGCTCCATTTGGTGAAACCACAGCACCGGCCACCAGCTCTTCCAAGAACATGAGCATGGCTGGGATGCAACGATCAGCAGCTGAGAACGGCAGCCCACGTGGCCCTGCGGGTGCACAGACACGGGCTGCTGCTGCCCTGGAAAAGTGTCGACTGACCAGGGAACCAGGGGCAAGAAAAAGCCTTCATGGCCCTTAAAGGCAACCGTTGACTGTCATCGTGTTTGAGTATTACCGTGTCTGTAGCCAAGTGACTGATTTTATCACTGGGCTTCATGGTTGATTCATGTCAGCAAAAATGTGGTTTTCACAAGGACAGCTAAGGTGGTTCAGGCATGTCCTGCCAAATTTCATGGTCTAGCTAATAGCCATGCTGTTTAAATAAAGATAGGGCTTTGTAGTAATAGTAAGTAGTGGCAACTGTTTTAGGGGACATGCAGGAATGATTGCAGCCCCTTTTCTGAAATTAAAACCAAACTGCGGCGTGTGGTGGATGTTTCAGGTTGTCATGAGTTCAAAAAGATAAGAAAAATACTCCCAAAGGCTGGTGAAATAAGAGATGGTACCACCAGCTCCTAATGCTCTTGCTCATCCCTGTAGAGGGCCGGGGGCAGCATCGCCTCCAACTTGCACGTTCTCCTGCCATGTCTGCTCCGAGCTGCTCTACAGGTGGGATGATGCCTCCCGTCTAGCACAGCATGGAGTGGGTCTCCTGAAATGCTGCGAGTGCCCCTGATGCACCGAGGATGGGACCAGCTTCGCAAGGTCCCTTCTCCTGCAGCTTCCCCCAGCTCTTTGATCCGGACTCCCCAGGATACACCGGCATTGTCCGAAGCTCCTGCAGTTCCTGCATGGTGAATGTCCAGGTTTGTATCATGGAACTGCTCAGATCTTCCGTGTCATACACAGTGCAAGTGCCTGCTATAAACCCTCTATTTCTCTGTCAATAAGGATGTGAGGAAATGGATTGCCTACCAATTTCACGATGTGATGACTCCTGGTATCAAGCATCCAGGAATTTCTGCCCTTTCCAATTACATTTTGGTGTGTACAATAATTAGTT
Organism: Eudromia elegans; assembly: GCA_003342815.1. NCBI lineage: Eukaryota > Metazoa > Chordata > Aves > Tinamiformes > Tinamidae > Eudromia > Eudromia elegans. The sequence goes on from PTEX01000394.1 coordinate 422,591, forward strand.
TGTTGTCTGAGGGTTTTAAGGGCTGTACACAGCACCGCGAAGCCTTGGTGCAGTCTCAAGGTAGCAGGTACAATTCTGCACATCTATCTTCTGGACTATTTAACAGTGGCGGCAAAGCTGCTTTACTGAAGCAGGGACTTGCCCTCCCAGGGCAGCCACTCAGCTGTCAGCACTGCTTCAAGGACAGTTAAGTGTTACGGAGTGGGACTTGCCGTGGGAAGTGCTGCGTTTAATCCCGAGGTTGCATTTGTCCTGCATAAAACGGATTTCTGTTCCTGTTGTGCTTTGGTGGGTGGCACTCGTCATCTCTAGGATTAACGTGAAGCTGGTTGGACGCCACCGAGCTGACAGCACAGGGCGCCTCCGGGTGCTTGGGAGAGGCGACGCTGCCGAAGTGTTTCCTCTTGTCCCCTGGCGCTGCAGCCCCGGGACAGCGCATGGCTCCGAGAGGGGCAGCCCAGCTTCTCCATGAGGTGTTGGGCTCCGAGGGTTCCTAGGCTGTCTTAGAGCTGCTTCCAGTGCCACACGAACACGCACTGATAGGGACTGACTGTACCAGGCTGTGAGGTTGGAGGCTGCCCGTGCAGGTGAGTTGCTGCTGGGTGGGAATTCCTAATTTTCTCATGTGTGTGTTCTCTTTATAAAACTTAGAGGGGGAAGAGATTGACATCTCCAGCCTGCTCAAGGGTGTGTGCCCTGCCTCTCCCTGAGCATCCTTGCATTTTATGCAGTGGCTTTCCTGTCCTGAGACTAGGAAACTGTCAGAGTTTTCCAGTCCATAACCATGAGATGGGGCTCACCAGGCTGCAGCAAAATAAAACAAAACAAAAAAAAAACCTGCAAAAAAAGAAAAAAAGAAAAGAAAAAAAAAGAAAGAAAAAAAAAGCTGATCCCTCAGTGTGTGCTCCTCTCACTCACAGAGTCTCTTGCTGGGCATGTGTAAATCACCCAGCTGGTCTGCCGGGCTACCATCAAGACCCTGAAGCATTGCCCATGCATGGGGCAGCTGATGAGGACCTGAAAATCCATCTAGACAAGGCATGGTGTCCGTCTCCCAAAACTGGTGCTTGACTGGAGCAATGTCTGGAGGAAAAAGAGGATCCTTGGAGGAACAACTCAAGAAGCACAGAGGATTCACAATACCAGGGATGGAGACCAAGGTGTTGGTGGTGCAGGGAGAGCCTCAGCCCAGGGCCATCATATGGGTGTGGAGACAAGGGACAACTAGGCACATCTCTGCCCTCAACCTCAGGGTGCAGTGAGTTGATCAGTGGGACAGGGCAGGAGGAAGGCAAGATGCTGAACCATGTAAACAGGCCTTTCATTTCCACAGGTAGCAAGATGGCAAGAAAATATTTTGTCTGTCTGGTGTGAATAGAGAGTAATCTGAGAAACGATGATTTGTCTGAATTTACCTGCGGAGAGTGGAAGTCAACACGTTGCAGTCTGATGGGCAGAACAGCCTTCTGTAACCACGTGTTTCCAGCAGGTGACTGGACTTATAACACAAGTCCGCTTTTTGTTTTGGTTTAATGCTGTATGAGCCTGATGCTGGGCACATCAGTACCAAATATGACCGGGTTTTGGGTAGCTTCATCCAAAAAAAGATATTTAGAGGAGCCTCCGAAACTCAGTTGGTGACACCTTTCTTTGCATGTGACACCTTTGATGGCCGTGGTTCCTGCTGGCCATGATGCAGCAAGCTGAGGCAGTGTGGTCTGGAAGGTGACCTGCACTTTGAAGGACCCGGTTCCCACCCTGTTCATGTGGCTGAGGTTAAAGAGGGAACACGCCTGCCATTCAGAGCGACGAGGGAGTCCAACATTGGTACTGCTGGCAACGGCTGCTGTGCTCGCAGGCTGGGAGAGGCAGCTGCCACAGGAGTTTTTAGGCTGCTGAAGCATCACTTCGGCTTTGGATTGTCATGCCTCGCTGTGCACCTGTGCCACTTGGGGCTTGGATGTTGGGAGAATCAGCGCTAAACACGGATACTGGGAGAAAGCAGTGGACAGCTCTCCAACATGCTAAGAGCACATGGACACACTGGTGCAGGGTTTCGTGTTTCTGTGTCTCTGCCTTTTGTTTTGCTGTGCAGTCAGTGACTCGCTACTCCACTTGGACACTCGCAAGTCTATGGGGCCAGATGGGATCCAGCCAAGGGTTCTGAGGGAACTGATGGAACTGCTCTCCAAGCTCGTCTCCATCATCTCTGAGTGGTTGTGGTCAATAGGAGGGGAGGTCCCACATGAAAGCAGACTTGCGAGATGAGTGACATCCATCTGTGTGAGGGCGCTCACACAGCATGCACATGACATGCAGGGGAAGAGGCCCAGCCAAAAAGGGTTCCTGAATGGCAGGTGCTGCCTGACCAAGCAGCGCGACAGGCTTGGGGCGCAGTGGCTGGAGAGCCGTGCAACAGAGAAGGATGTGGGGGTGTTGGTAGAGGTAAGGCTTCACCTTCTCTACTGTGTTCAGCTGATCAGGAATAGGAGCACTACAGCTGCATGAGTAAGGTGGGAGTGGATCTCTTCCTGGAATAAGTGCTGCTCCAACAAGAGGAGATGTCTTCAAGGAGCAGCAGGGAACGTCCAGGTTAGACATGAGGAAAAATATCAAGACGGAAAGAGTAGTCAAGTGTTGGAAGAGGCTGCGCGAGGAAGTGGTGGAGTGGCCGTCCTGGGCAGTGTCCAAGGCGCGTGTGGATGAGGTGCTTAGGGAGCTGTTTTAGCAGGCGTGGTGTTGAAGGGCTTACGGTGGGACACAATCCTYCTGAAGGTCTTTACCATGCATAAGGATTCTAGGATTGCTCCACTTGTGCAGGTGGGAGGTTGGGGACGARTTGCCTTGCTCAGGCAGTGCGTGGCTCAAAGGCTCTGCCCCACAAGTGCAGCCCTAAAAGGCTGAGCAGGGCGGCCCCCTTGGTGTCTGGGAGTCGTGGTGACCTCGTGAGATGGGCAGAGCATGGTGGGTGGGGATGTGCCTGGAACTTGTCAGGGCTGCAGGGACAGCCCTGGCACGCGCTTTCCCTGTGGATGTGCACACAGGAGGCGTCCGTGTCCCGTGCCAGCTCCATGTGAGGCCAGCACATGGCACTGTGTGGGCTCCTGGAGGTGGAGGAGGACGGGGAGCAGTGTCTGGAGGGTCTCACGGGGGCCTCGGTGCACCCTGAGGGCAAAGAGAGTTGTTGCAGGATGGTCCGAGCGGGGCTGGTGTCCCCTGAAGGTCACCGTGCCCCTCCGCGGTGGGTCACAGGCGGGCCTCGTGTGACAGCGGGTCCCTCTGTGACCGCGCTGCTGTGACATGGCGTGTGTGCGGGCTGGGTCCGCAGTGCCTGGGAGGACGGCGACAGGAGAGGACGGGAGCGAAGGTGCTGCTGAAGAAGCAGCGCGAGAGCACCCAGAACTTTGCCTGTGGTCCCCGGGCGGCTCCGCGGAGTTTGGCCACGCGGCCAGGATGGCGGAGCGACCCCCCAGCCGCCCCTTTGTGGCTTGGGAGGAGGAGGAGGAGGATGATGGTGGGGTGGTTGCACAGACCAGCTGCAACCCAGAGCCCCACTCACGGTCTGTGCCTGAGGAGGCGTCGTCGGGTGAGTGAGGGGCAGCGCTGGTCTGGTCAGGGGCAGCAGCGGGCGCTGGGGCAGAGGGCTGGGCTGCCTTGTGGCCTCTGTGCGCCAGCCCTGCAGCTGTGGCTGCTCCTTGTGCAACAGCTCCTGGCGTGGATCTGCCCCAAGAGGATGCAGAAGCCCTGGAGCACATGCGTGCCTTGCTGAGCGCTGGAGGGCAGGTGGGTGTCGCCATGAACGCGCTCGCGGCTGTGCCGGCATCTGCTGCTGGGTGCGTGGGGCCGCGCCGAGCCGCGAAGCCCCCGCGGGGCGGCCGTCTGTGGGGACGGCTCCGTCACAGGCGCCCCGTCTGTGGGTGCAGCCCCTGCGCTGGCCTGGTGCTGCCGGCCCTGCCCCTCTCATGCTCTGTGCCTCTGCTCGCAGCAGCAGGACGAGGCCAAGAAGCTGCAGTTTCTGGCGTCCATCTGCACCCTGTGCCCGGCGTCCATCCTGGATCCCTTCTTATGGGAYRAGCTGTGGCTGTACGCGGGCRACGTGGCAGATGTGCTGGAGGTGAGGGCAGAGGGGACCGCGGAGGCCTGGTCGGGGGGCACTGGCCCAGCCTTGGCGCCAGGARGGCTGGTGTGMGCAYRGGGAGGTGGGGGKMCCTGGCTGKCGGGCTSYGGTGTCTCTTGGGGCCTCGGCTGCTCCCTATGGCCTCTCCCGGCTCTGCTCTGCAGGCGCTGCTGCAGGAGGAGCCCAGCGCGCAGCTGGGCAGTGCGGTGCGGCGGCAGGTCCTGCTCGCCATCAGCGCCATGAGGTAGCTGCCCCAGCGGCCGGCCTGGCCAGGGCCTCTCCAGCAGACGTGCGCGAGGGCCCCGTGCCCCGTGGGGAGGCTTCCCCACTGCTGGGGTGTCTCGCAGGGTCACTGTGAGGCCCGAGAGGGGTGGAGCGGGGGTCAGAGAGGGTCCTGGGGCTCCCGCATGTCCCCATGGGAGAGGGGAAGGTGGGGAGGGCACTGGGCCCCCTGCCAGGCCTGTCCTCTGTCCCTGGGCAGGCAGCTGGGGAAAGAGGGGCCTCCCCGTGGGGCTCCCCAACTAGTGCGGGTATCGCCTGCGGGCCTCCCGCCCCCAGCTCTGCATCCACGTGGCCAAGGCCTCGGGGTGCTGCTACCAGCGCCACGAGTGAGAGCCCCTGTCTGTGCTTGCAGCCAAGTGGGGCTGCTCGTGGAGAGCAAGCGGGAGCGCCTGCTGCAGGCCTGCTTCTGCACGGTCTTCTCCCTGCCTCCTGTGGAGCAGCCGCAGAGCCGGGACGCCGTCGTCTACCGCGAGGTGAGTGCTGGCTGCGTGAGGGAGGCCGGGGCTGCTCCCTGGCATGGCTGCGCCGAGAGACGGGAGCGAGGGCCGAGGCAGGGCAGGCCCCCAGCTGGGCTTTCCCTCCCACAACCCTTGGTGCCCTGGGCATGGGCGAGGTGACAGGCAGGGCCTGCGCGCTGGGCCCTGTGCAGCAGCAGCAGCAGCAGCAGCAGCAGCAGCAGCAGCAGCAGCAGCATCTGCCCTGCCTGGGGCCTCCCCCTGCTCTGGGCAGCACCGTAGATGTGCCCTGGGGCAGGAGGAACTCAAAGCGCCCTGGGGCAGGTGAGGGGCAATGGGTAAGAAGCCCCTCAAGCCTCTGTGTCCCTTGCAGACCCTGGAGGCCATGGACAGCCTGCTGCAGGTGCTGGCGCTCGATGGCCCTGTCTCCAGCCTCGTGGACGTGCAGATCATCCTGCAGGTGTGGTGTTAGCCGGGAGCAGAGGCGGCAGGAGCAGCCCCTGGGGCGGGAGGCCCCTTGTGCGGCAGCAGCAGTAGCAGCAGCAGCTGCAGGGAGCCCAGTGGTGCGAGGGGAGAGGCTCCCTGGTGGCAGGGGGGATCCGCAGAGTGTGCGGTGACAGGCGGCGTCTTGCAGCCGCAGTCAGCATCCCTTCGTCCCCTCCGTGCTCCTGCAGCGGTTGCAGCAGGGCTGTCAGCCCCAGCGGGCTCCTGCTGTGAGGGTGGCCCCAGCAGGACTGTGTGTGGGGACTGTCCCGTGGGCACAAGGGCGTCGCGAGGCCAGGAGCCCTTTGCAGGCAGTGCTGGCCCGTGAGGCCGCAGAGCAGAGCAGCAGCTTCTCTCCTGGCAGATGCTGCTGCCCTTCACGGAGAGCCAGCAAGCAGCCGTGCGGGAGAGGGCCGTGGGCCGCGTCRCGAGGCTGAGCGATTTCCTCMTCAGCTCTTTCTCGCTGCGGGTGAGGAGCTTGTGGGGCCGGCAAGCTGCRGCCCCYGCCTGGACGCGTGAGCACGTGGCCGTGTCCTGCAGCTGCAGGCTCCCTCTGCGGAGGCCCCCAAAGCTCTGGCTGCCGCGGGATCCCCGCCTGGATGGGGCTCAGGGCTTTGGTCCTGAGCGTAGCCACAGGCCGGGTGTGAGCACTGCCTCCCTCCCACAGACCCGCGAGTTGTCCCAAGGGAGCAGCGAGAGCTCTTGGTGCGACAGCCAGGAGCATATGCCGGTGCTGGGGCAGCTGGTGGGGCACCTGGCCCTGTGCTGCACCCTTGAGGATGAAGGGAGCAGCCACGGCGCAGCAGATGCTCTTTGGCACCTCTATGAATACCTGCGTGAGGAAGAGGGTAAGAAGCTGCATTGGGCTGGGTCCTTGCACACACGGGCCCCAGAGCAGCCCTCACCCCTGTGCTGCTGAGCAGTGGCCTGGAGGGCTTCAGCAGCAGCAGCTGCTGCTGTGCAGCCTCCTGTCGTGGCTGCGAGCAGAAAGGCAGAGGGAGGGCACTCTGCCTTTGTGTGTTCTAGAAAGCAGCTTCCCCTTTGCGGGCATTGCAGGAGGCTCACAGCCTCCGTGTGTGTCCCGCTGCCTGTCCCTTCCTGGCATGGCCCTTGGTGTGCAAGGGGAGATTTCTCCCTGAGCCTTCAACAGCATCTGCAGCTCTGCAGCCTTCCTGCTGAGCCTCGTGTGGTTTATTTCTTTATTTTTTTGTTCTCTCTCCTTCTCCCCGGTGCAGACGAAGAGGTGTCGCAGGAGAGCCTGGAGCATGTGCAGCTCCCAGAGGACTTGGAAGAGGATGGGGAAGGTGCAAACGCCTTGTGGCTTTCAAGGTGCAGGGACGCAAGGGAGATGAGCAGGGTAAGGAGCGGCTCTCTGCTATGGCTGCACTGCCAGCCGTGGGGTCCCAATGCGGCTTGTCTGAGGAGAGGGGTGTCTGCTGGGTGGGCTGCTGGTGCCTTGTGGTGACTGGAGAGAGGCCTGGCACTGTCCCTGGTGCAGGAGTAGCCGGAGGCTCCTTCCTGCGCGCAGCGAGCTCTGCTTCCTTGCAGGAGCTGTGCGTGGGGAGCCCCACCCCAAGCACCCAGCCCCATCGTGGCGGCGTCACCCAGCGCGGCAGGGCCCCTGCTCCTGACTCTGCAGCCCCCACTGAGCCAGCGCTGCCCCACGTCGCTGCCCAGAGCCACGTGCTGCTCAGCCAGGCGCTGCGCTCGGGAGCCCGTCTCTCACGTAGCTCTCTGCGCTGCCTTCCTTTCTGCCCTAGGTTTTTGGCAAGTGCCTGAAGCCTGACGAGCGGGCAGAGGTGATCGTCGCAGCCATCCGGGGCATGAGAGCGTGCAGCAGTTATGACACGCAGGCGGCTGCTCGCATGCTGGATGCATTTGTGACGGACGATGCATCCCTTCTGGAGAACGTAAGCGGGCTGTGGGTGGCACGGCTGGAGCTCAAGCCGCTTGGGTGGCTGTTTATGCCCTGAGTGCAGGAGTGCCAGGCCCCTGAGTCCTGCGAGGCCAGCACGGAGCGGTGTCGAGGGCAGCCCTTGTGATCGGGAGCGGGGCCAACGTCTGCAGTGTGGCAGCAGCCCCACTCTGAGCCCTGTGCCCTGCAGGTGTCCAAGGTGGTGAAGGCCATTTGGGGAAGCGTGGCGTCCATAACGGATGCGTGTGCGCGCCTGAGCCTGGACAGGGCTGTGCTCAAGCTGAGCTGCGTGTGCCCCGAGGAGGTGGTTGTGAGCCTCTTAAGCTTTTCCCCATCATGCGACAGGTTAGTGCCCGGCTGCCTTTGTTGTTGGGGGCCCCGCGTCCTTGCGAGCTCCTCCCGTGGGGGCTGCCTTGGTGCCTCCCTCCCCTGCAGGGGAGTGGAGCTTGAGCTGTGCTGCGCGGAGGGGCTGGTGTGGTTGGGTGCTGCTGTGTGTGGGCGGTGGGCAGAGGCCGGTCTGGCGGGCAGCGCAGGCCGTGTGGTGGCCACTGCAGCAGCCGCTGAGCGCGGGCCCTGGTCCTGCAGCGCCGCCGCAGCCGTGTGGAAGGTGCTGGTGTCCACGCCTGGAGGTGCGGAGCGGGTGCTGCGGGAGCTGCTGGGCGTGCTGCAGGACTGGCCGCTGCACGAGACGCTCACCTGCGATGGGAGCACCGTGGTGGTCTCTTCCCTAGCTGTGAGTGTGTGGAGGAAGCCCCTTTTCTCTCTTCCTGCCCGGTTTGCCCTGTCGAGGCATGGGGCAGTGTGTGAGCATCACTGCGGAGCTCGCGCAGGGCAGGAGGGACGTGTGGTGAGCGAGAGCTCTCGGGTCTGTTTCCACAGGCAAGCAGAGCACTCCAGGAGATCCTGCGCCAGCCCCCCTGCCTGCAGGTGCTCGAGCCGCTCTTCCCCCAGCTCCTCCTGGCGCTCCTCTTCCAGACTTCCTTCGCAGCAGGAATATCTCACATTGGGAGGGAATGCCCAGGAGAAGCGTCCACGTGCGGCAGCCCCGTGAGGTGCCTGTCACGTCCCCACCGTCCCTGGCACAGAGCTGGAGGCAGGGCTGGGGTGTGAGTGTGAGCTGCTGTTTGCTGTGCACGCAGGTTGGCGGTGCAGAGCATGAAGGCTCTGCTGTGCCACATGGGCCACGAGAGCGTGGTGCTGTCCGTGGCACGGAAGGGCGGCTGGGCCGCGCTCGAGAGCGCCGCCACACAGCCCCAGGGAGTGGGTTTGCTGGCCAGGTGAGAGCCCCTTTGTCCCCGTGTTCGGAGGTGTTAGGAGGCTCACGAGATGGTGACGGCCACGGCAGTCCCTTCCTGAAGGCCAGAGTCCCCCCTGAAGGGCCTGAGCTCCCCATGCCCAGAGGGGTCCCGGTGGCAGTTTGTGCTTGAGGGAGGGAAGGGTGCTTGTGTCGTGTCCCCCAGGGAAATGTGCCAAATGATGGTGCCTGTCATGCTCTCGTGGCGAGGTGTGTTGTGGAAAGACGGTGGCAGCATGAGCGCTTGCTGCCGAGCAGAGCAGCAAGGTGTCGTTGGCGTGCGTGTGGTGTTCCATGTGGGTCTGCTGAGAGGGCCTGGGAGTGCCGTGGCAGAAGAGGTTTGCGCAGGCCTGGCTGCTCAGAGCTATGTGTTCCTTCTTGGCTGTGGCAGAGAGCTGAGGAAGAGCCCGAGAGCGCTGCGTCTCTTCCTGCTGTCGCGGCTGGCGGCGCTGCTGCGGAGCGAGGCGTGCGTCGCGGCGGTGCCTGCCCTGGCCGTGGTGGTGGAGGTGAGGCTGGCGGTGCCGGGCTGGGCTGCCTCTGGTGCCGCGACTGGCGCCGGAGGCGGAGGAGCCGCAAGGGACGAGTGCGGAGCGTCGCGAGGCCCCTGCCAGGGAGTGTGGCCCCTGGGGCTCCGTGCACTCGCTGCTGCCTTTGGGCCGGGCCCTGCGTGCGCGGCGCAGGGAGCGCTGCCTCCATGGCCACTTTGTGTGTGCTCCGTGTTTCAGCTGCTGGCCTGCAGCGACCTGCATGGAGACGAGGAAGATTTCCTGGGAATCTTTGGGACGTCTCTAAAGAGTGACTGCAGGGAAATGCAGGAGCTGGCGCTCAGAGGCCTGGTGTCCCTTTGCGAGAGACGGGAGATGGTGAGCAGGGCGCAGGCGGGTGAAGCTGTGTGGGCAGCGTGGGGCTGGCTGTTGGGTGCTGGGGCACAGGGCAGCTTGGCCTTGGCTGGGTGTCGGGAGCTGTGTTGGAGGTGTTGGTGCAGCACCAAGCAAGCCGTCTCGTGACGGGGGTGCCCAGAGGGAGGCAGCGGGAAAGCTGTTGTCTAATAAGGTGGCATTTCTGCCAGGCTAGTGTTTTATTTGTTGAGGACAAGAGTGTGTATTTCTGCCAGGTTGAACACATGCAGTTCCTGTTGCCCCTGCTGGTGCTGGAGGTGCAGGCTGAGGACAGGGCCATAAGCAGCAAGGCCCTCTTGGTGCTGAGCCATGTGGTGCCCGTCATGGAGAGGAAGGCCGTGGCGCGCCTGGCTCTGGTGCTTGCWGCAAAGCTGCTGCCGCTCTTTRAGGACGTAAGGCTGCAGGGGGACGTGAGGCMGAGGCGGGGGCCCTGCTGCTGTGCGTGGGGTCTGTCCCGGGGTCCCTTTGGCAGTGTGCGCAGGCCTGGCGCAGAGGTCTTGATGCGGAGGGAGGGTCCAAAAGCTTCATCTTGCCCTGGGCTCCACTCGTGTGCGGGCTGAGTGTTGGCTTGTGGGAGGCAGTGCTGAGGTGGCTTCTCTGGCTTGCCACCAGGACTGTGCCCGCACAAGGGAGCTCTCCATGCAGCCTCAAATGCGGCTTCCATGGAACTCCGTGCGCTCGTAACCGGGCTCCCCCTTCGGCCTCTAATGCGGCCTCCAGGGTCCTCCTTGCGCGCGTGGCTGGGTTCCCCCTGCGGCTTCAAATGCGCTGGCCAGGCCCACCGGCGTGATGGTGGCTGGGCTTCCCTTGCGGCCTCAAATGCAGCCCCCACCGCACACTCGCTGCATCCTTGAATGGGCTCCCACGCAGCCTCTAATAGAGGTTCCAGGGCCCTCCGTGTGCCCCTGGATGGGCTCCTCCTGCGGCCTCTCGTGCGGTCCTAAAAACCCTCCACGTGACTCTGGCCGAGCTCCCCTGCGTCCTCTCCTGCGGCCACCAGAGCGCTCCGTGCGTCTGTGGATGGGCTCCCCCTACGGCCTCTCTTGTGGCACCCAGGGCCCACCGTGCGCCAGTGGCCTCGCTCCCCCTGCGGGCACCTGAGCGGCCCCCAGGGCCCTCCGTGCACCCGTGGCCTCGCTCACCTTGCGGCCTCTGGTGCGACCCCCAGGGCCCTCCGTGCGCCTGTGACCCCGCTCCCCCTGCGGCATATCGTGCGGTCTGCAGGGCCTTCCATGCACCCGTGGTTGGGATCCTCCTGTGGCCTCTCCTGCGGTCCTGAGGGCTCTCGGTGCGGCCTTGCCGGGCGCCCCCTGCAGCCTATCGTGAGGCCCCCAGGGCATTCCGTGCGCCCGTGGCCCCGCTCCCCCTGCGGCCTCTCGTACGGCCCCCTCGGGCCCTCCGTGCGCCCATGGCCCCGCTCCCCCTGCGGGCATTTGTGCGGCCCCCACGCCCGACGGTGCGCCCGTAGCCCCGCTCCCTCTGCAGCCATTCGTGCGGCCCCCAGGGCTGACGGTGAGCCCGTGGCCCCGCTCCCCCTGCAAGCATTTGTGAGGCCCCTAGGGCCGACAGTGCGCCCATGGCTCCGCTCCCTCTGCCGTCATCTTGCGGCCGTCCAGCCGACGGTGCGCCCGTGGGCCCGCTCCCCCTGCGGCCATTCGTGCGGCCCCCAGGGCCCTCCATGCCCCCGTGGCCCCATTCCCACTGCGGGCATTCGTGCGGCCCCCAGGGCTCTCCGTGCGCCCGCAGCCCCACTCCCGCTGTGGGCATTCGTGTGGATCCCAGGGCCGACGGTGCACCCATGGCCCCGCGCCCCCTGCGGCCATTCGTGCGGCCCCCAGGCCCGAAGATGCGCCCGTGGCCCCGCGCCCACTGCGGGCATTCGTGCGGCCCACAGGGCCCTCCGTGCGCCCGTGGTCCCGCTCCCCCTGCCGGCATTCGTGCGGCCCCCAAGGCCAACGGTGCGCCCGTGGCCCCGCTCTCCCTGCGGGCATTCGTGCGGCCCACAGGCCCCTGCGTGCGCCCGTGGCCCCGCTCCCCCTGCCGGCATTCGTGCGGCCGCCCAGCCGACGGGGCGTCCGTTGTCCCGCTTCCCCTGCGGGCATTCGTGCGGCCCCCAGGTCCGACGGTGCGTCCGTGGCCCCGCTCCCCCTGCGGGCATTCGTGCGGCCCCCAGGCCCGACGGTGCGCCCGTGGCCTCGCTCCCCCTGCAGGCATTCGTGCAGCCCCCAGGCCCGACGGTGCGCCCGTGGCCCTGCTCCCCCTGCGGGCATTCGTGCGGCCCACAGGGCCCTCCATGCGCCTGAGGATCCGCTCCCCCTGCGGCATTGGTACGGCTTCCAGGTCCGACGGTGCGCCCGTGGCCCCGGTCCCCCTGCGGGCATTCTTGCAGCCCCCAGGGCTCTCCGTGCGCCCGT
>PTEX01000395.1:0-36731 GCA_003342815.1 Eudromia elegans
GGAGAATGACCATACTCATATTGAGATTCCGTCATTTATCCCGGCGCCTCTCACTCCGACAGGGGGGCTCAGGATGTGCAGAAAAAAATGATGTAAAGAAAAATTTAAGCTTTCTGTTGTGCCTGGGCTTGCCCGGGTCAGACTTGTTTAAGCTTCTTTTTTTTTTTTTAGTGAGTAACAAGAGTTTCCAAGTCAGACTGTTTTGATGCAATAGTTAGTTTAATATGATTCTTTCAGCCAAAAAGTCATTTTTCTATGACCTACAGAAATCTGTTCTCAAGCTCTTATGCCCAGAAATTCAACACTGTAGTCAACACTTTCTGACTGCAGCAGATCAGAAAATCCACTGAACCTTACAGGAAGTCCCTGTCCAGACGACAGAATGTGAGATTACAAAAAACAGATTAAAGCCAATGTCTCCCACCAGATAGACCTGTAACTTTTGAGATATCATTCCTCCTGCTCTCCAAAAAAGAGCAAAAGATAATTCATGGCAGGCACGTTTTTAGATACGAACACCATTAAGTTAGACCCAAGTTAAGCATTTCTAGAGACCATAGCAAATTGACTGTGTATATATATATATATATGCCAGTTATTTTTCTTTTAGATAAAAGTATCAGAGGGTTAATTAACAGCTCAGCAGGATCAGAATAATAAATATATGCTATAGATAAAAATAGAGAATTAGTGATCTTAAGTACAAATGCCTGGGTTTTGGTTCTAGGTGGGTCCTTATACTCTAGGAGTGTAAAACATTGAAAGAAGACAAACTTCACACAAGCCAATTTATCCTGGAAGTTTGTCTCAAAGTCAGTTATTGGTATTCAAAGCAATCCAAGGCATACTGTAGCATAAGTCAACCAATTTAAACCAAAGCAGCTGAAGTCATATGGGTAGTACACAGAAGCATGTTCCATCAGTACATAATGGAAATTTGTGGCATGACTAGTAAATATAATTTTAAAACAGAGCATGGTGTTATTTGTGTATAAAGGAATATGGAAAAGTGTTCTAGACAATTTTATGGAGGACGTACTGAGGATGTGTGGGGAATTAGCACGGAGGATGTAGACCAGTCTTTCTGGGGACTGACAAGTCTTGGGTCCTCTGGTGAGTCTTTCAGACTATTACCAATGATGGTTAACGGTCATAGCCCTGTATAGCTTTAAAGCATCCTGTTAAATATAGGCTTATCATCAGTGATATGGACAGCACAGATTACCTTGAAGACCTCTTTCCAAATACCTCTCCACCTCCCTTTGAACTGCATGTCAAGTATATACTCACTTTGCACTTTCTCTAGTCTCTTAACCGTGATCTTAATAAATGATGATAGATGGTATGCTCTAGGTTTTGCAGCTCCTCAGGTCCACACAGCCTAGTAATCCTTTTTCAGAGAAACAGTGAAGAACTGGGAAGTGCTATAAATGGCCTTATAGAAGTTATTGAGGCTGTCAGCAGCTAATACACATTCTTAGGTCTGTTTGGTTTTTGCAATACCTACTCAGCAATTTCCAGTGCTCTGGTTAGTCTGCAATGATAGCCATTCCTCTTGCTCTGCAAAAATAATGTCCTTTTTTACAGTGATCTATATTTTATATTCTTTGTTTTGAAGAACTGTTGTCTCTGTATAAAAAGATTCTGACACAGTATGAATATTTACTGAGAGTATTTATTGCATTCAATCTTTCCAGGCTCTCTGTAGGTTGGGTGGGAGATTTCTAAAGAGATATCCTTCTTGGCTTTGTGTAAATGCTGTTTATGTAAAGAGATGGGAGATAGTTTCTTAAGAACGTGAGAGACAATAATATATTTTTATTTTTATATATCTCACTGCTCTGTGATGGGATCTACCCCAGAGGAATGTCTGGAAATTGTATAGCGTCACCATGGCTCTGGTTGTCCTAGGGAAACACTGAGGCACATAGTGATGCTTATCTGATGTTCCTCGGGATATCTTAATTCTTTTGTTTGTTCATAACAGTCTTTCATCTTTCCTTTCATGGCAAAACATAATGATCCCTTTTTTAACTAGAAAGGAAGAAAAACAATGCCACAAGTTAAATACTAGGCCAGTAACTGCCCATCTTTATTGAGTATTGAGCAAGGACAGTTACTCAGCAAGCATTTTGCCCTTTATTCTTTTCCTAGGACCTCCTGCTCTGCTCATCCTTGAGGCCACCAGGCACAGTGGAATTTGGGAGGAGTCTGTGATATTTCTTGGAAATGGCATTGTTGCATGGAAAGGCAAAATTCTTGTATTACAGATGCTCTCTCTCTAAATGGCTTGATCCAGTGCCCAGTGAAGCTAATGTTTCCATGGTCTATTTAATCAGACTAGATAAAAACAGCTGCAGCTTGAAGGAATAGATGCTAATAGCATCTCTTTTTATTGAAAACTATTTATTTTCCTATATAATAAATAATAATAAAAATCAACTCTCATTGTCTGAAAAATATGAGTTTATCCCCAAAACCAAGGTATGATATGTGTTATCTTTTTTCTTTTTAATATTAATAGAGTGTTTATTCCTTTAAACTATTTAAACTTTGTTCAATCTTCTAGTCCTTTCACTAAAAAGAAATTATTAGCAGCAGGGTAATCTAGAGAAATATCTGTGTTTTAATACTAGCTCTATGTCATCCAGGTTCCCACTGGAGATGACATTATTGCTTTTCAATGGCAAGAGCTGGTCACATGGGAGGTGATGTTTTTATTACAATCAGCTGCAGAGAATTGGTGAGGGTGAGCTCATGTGCAGCTGAGTATGTTTGAACTTTTGTACCTTTCAGTACCTTCCTGAAGCAGTGGGAATGCTCTCTATTTAAGTTGTTTCCTGTAAATTTTGAGGTTTGTGAAAATGTCCACAAGAAATGAACTTTTTAGAAGAACAGAAGATTGCACTGGCAAGGTATGATGCTGGTCATTGAAGTCAAGTAGTCTCTCATCTAGGCTGTAAGGCATTATTATAGTTTAAATTTCTGATTTGATCGTAGTCTTCCATTCTGAGAATTATTTGAAGGTTTTTTAGAATGCATACTGTATTGATCAAGGCAGATGCCACTTACGTTGTGGCCTGTTATTGTGCTGGAAATCTCTTGTGAAATGTTGGGCACCCTTAACTGCTCTCTGAGGCTTCAAGAATTAGCCCTTAGTCACAGCCTTGATGAACGCACATCACATCTGCTTCACTGGGATGATTTCCAGATGACATGCATTTCATTGACTTTCTGTGAGGAATAAATGGAAATCTAGTGGCACATCTGGTGCTGCCTCCAAATCAATTTCCAGTAGTTAAATAGAGTTGAATAGGCCCTCGCTCACACGAAGAACCCCCTGTGCCGCTTGTTGTTTGCTTTACCCCACTGGCTATTAAACCATCATATTTACCTTAATGCAGATTTTGTTGGGGGAAAAAAAAAAGATGACAGTGTGCACATGGCTGAGCTATAAGGCAGCTAATGAAATTAAGGCAAAGATCTCCCAGCACAGTAGGAAACCCGGATAACAGGAACAATCATTTAGTCAGCACATATATGTTCCCACGGGAGCCAAAGCTAATTATCAAGGCCAGGTTGGATCCAGAGGGGTACAGAGATGACAGCACAACAGTATTTATCTGCACAGCTGCTCTAGTCAAATGTATTTACATGTTCCAGAGAAACAGTGCTTTTAAAGCAGATTTCTCCCCAGCGTTGATAAAATGGAGCTGTGCATTCTGCCTATCAAGATTTCACAACATTTTACAATGTATAAAATCAGTTTACGTTACCCAGATCATGCAGTACCATCCATTGGGTCAGTAGTGATCACTTTTGGAAAAGATTGTACAAGAAAAAAAAAAAGGAGTTTACAGAGTGAAAGGAAGAAAGCAGCTCCAGGTCTGGAAACTCTCCACAAAACAGGCGCTTTTTTTTTTACTGATTTAAGTAAAAGCAAAATGACATCCTGCAGTCATCAAAGGATGTTCTGTTATCACAGAGCAGGCTCTGGATTAACAGCACACCTCATGACTCTCTGTATTCGCTTTGCTAAACCAGATCATAAAAGGTGAGAAGCAGCAGTTTTGTCTAGTGCAGTTTTATGAGTTAAAAGAATTGTTTTGTCCTTAAGGCACTGGGCCAGACCTTAGAACATCTGGTTCAGTTCCTGCCTTTTCCATAAGCTTCCTGTGTGACAAAATATCCCAGTACTTCAATTCCCTATCTATCCATCAGGGATGATGTTGTTTTCTTGTTTTACAGAGTTCATGAAGTGGAGTCTATGGGAGTACCTACATAAGCTTAATCTGAGGAAGACATGAGCTTAAGATGTGGATAACATTTGAGTATCCAATATTCTTAATATCCAGTCCTAGCTCTGGCATCAGTTTCTGTGTCATTTTTAAGTGTCTCTCTTTCAGTGTTGTTGACTGCAAGATTAGGACAATACTACTTTCAGTTGCAGTGGTAGCTGTGTGAATAAATTGTCTGCAATGTTTCTTAGCACTTAGAAGGAGGATGGTGCTATAAGAGTTTGAATCATTTTGATGATGAAAATCATCATCACGATAGCACTAAGCTATCGTTTGCACAACATACTGGTTTTACTGTCAGGAACTTTTGCCGCATATACCCCTGTTGTTTTCAATATGAAACGGTTCATGCAACCTTGACACGTTATTATCTCCCATCTTTCAGATGCCCAAACCCAGCTGCATCGGTGTGAAAGACGAGGAATGAATAAATGATGGCTGCACTCTGATCTTGGCCAGCACGTAGTGAAGATTTTATCTGGATGCAGCAAAAGGCACTGACCTGCAGGCCGTTTTCCAGCTTGTGCCTAAGTGGAATGTTGGCCGCCTGCCAGCGGCAGAGCAAAAAGTCACGTTGTGAAACAGGAGAAATAGCTGAGGCCACTTCTGAAATAGGTGGAGTGGTCACAGGGAGCTCATTCTAATTCCCACCCAGTCTGGGTTACATCTTTCCTTCCAAAGATTGTATCATTTCTGCAGCTTCCTGATTATTTCTCCTCAAGATTCAAATCTCCACCTACAAAGCACTGGGAGTCTGTGCTCGGAACCTATCTCCAAGTTATCTGATGTGAACTAACATGTGTCAATGAAGTTTGCCCTTCCAAGGGGGAACAGATTGTTTGGAGCAAATGCTGCAGACGTCTCCTCTAGGCTGATAACTGATGTTGTGGGTTAGCTGAGGAAATGTTCCTAATTGCAGTGTAGGACTATTGCTTTCTCAAATGTAAAGACGTAAATTGTCTGGTCCTGTTCCGCTGACCATATGGCTCTTCCCTTTTTAATCCAGAAGCCATATTCTCAAAATTACAGATTGAAAAGTTGTGGGTAATAATCTTTTGATAGTGCAGTATTAAAACTGTGAAATAGTCTTGTAGTTGCCTCCTTTTAGCTCACCTGACATGTTCATATTTTTCTACAATGAAGTGTTTTGGTTTTGTTTTTACTGTAGTCCAGCGTTCAGCAGTTGTCTGGAGCAATGAGCAGCGAGTGGTGTGAATACCCTCCTTGAGCCAAAAGAAAGGAAGGAAAACAAGCAAGCAGGCTTTGGAGAAAAGAAACGAGTATTCATTCCTGCGTTCCTAATCACAGCAATACACATTCCACAAGACAGCTTGTTCCTGATAAACACGGAACACGCGCTGCTTTCTTGTGAACAAACATTTTCTAGTAATTTAAAAGTAAACATTTGGATTGATGATGATAAGCTGGGTGTCTTGAAATGCTTTAGACATCAGGACAGCATATGCATGTCCAGTCATGCTGACTCTATTCTGGCATCCCTCAGAGTCTCACCGGCGAGTACCCCAAAGTGCCTCCTCATTCAAGAAACACTTGAGGTTGATCCAGGAATTCACGTAGCTTTGGGGCAGTAAGTACTAATCTTTTTAATTTTTGAGAACAGGATAACAACAGAGCATTTACGTCCGGAAAGTAGAATATGAAGTAAAGGTAAAAAAGTGGGAGCACAAGGATGGGAATGTTTGAACAGACCAAGTTCTCACCCAGTGAGAATCAGCTCAGCCATCCCTTCACACCGCTCACTAGAAACGCTCAACAAGGCATGACACAAACAGTTGTGATCAGTTCTGGACATAAACATTAGCTAGGAGCTACCTTAAAGTACTAGACATAGTTTGTAGAAAGTCGTACCTTTCATTAGGCTCTCCACTCTAGATGAGGTCTGTGATATGCAAACAAGCCTGGGTCGTGTTAGTGCTATTAGCTGATCTAAGAGGTGATTACCCCCTTGCCTCACTTGTAGCCTCAGGCTATTGCAGCTACAGCAATACTGCTGTATTTTAATGCGGTTCTTATGGTCTCGTTAGACAACAAGAGGACCAAATTTGAAAATCTTGTATCTACAGCAACTTTAGGAAAGCTTTACCAATTTACAGGAAGTGAGAATGAGGCCTGTGCTGTACGTTGAATCCTCCTTTGAGGACACGGTGCTGTCTTTTGCAGGAACAGCAGAGAGTTTCACAAAGCTGTTTCAAAACTGTGTTACAGATGAGATAAATTCAGATAAATAATCTGAAAGAGTAAGAGTGAAGATTGCATGGAAACAAGGGAGTGCCACAAATGGACTAGTCAGTGACATCTTAAAAGATTATAAAAAGTGGATCTAATAATAAAGTCTTATGACAAATACTGTAAACAAGTAGGACTTTGACATCTGAAACTCAGTATGGAGAACTTAGCTCTCAAATGTGGGTCAGGTTTCCAGATGCTTCATGATAACAGATGAGGCACTCTGTGCCGGCATGCAATTCCTCACTTAGATAACGCGTAGGAAACAAAATGATCTAAACTCCCAAGACGCTTGACCTTGTGTGCAGTTGTCTAGGATCAAAATTATGTACAAAATACTCAGATATTATCAGGGCCTTGTGTATAGCGTGATTCCATAGCAATGGAATTTGCTGAAAAATTGCAGTCTGGACTCTTGTTTATTATTAGATTCTATATGAAAGGATAGGAGAAGGATTCTGGAAGTCCTTTAGGGAGGACTCCTTTAGGGAGGACTCCCTCCGTAGTGGGCACTTGGCAGTCATCTGGCAAATGACAGTCCCTTTTCCCAGCTTAATGCAGGCTACAGAATGGTAAGATGCACCAGAAGGTTTAAATTGCAATAATTTCCATATTGCTGTGATTTATAAAAGAAACAAAGGGGCTTATAAAGTAGATACGTTTCTCATCTCTATGAGCATTATTGCACCCTTCACAATGCCAGACAAGTACCCTTGGGGTCCTGAATTACACTTTCCATGTTAGCTGTGAGGATAAGTTCCCATCATTTGGAGCTGATGGTGGGGAGGGAATTTAGAAAGGAAAGATGCTCATTTAGAAGCGGCATCATTCTTTTTTTACTAGTCAAGCAGGAATATGAATATTACTAATATATCCGAATCCTGGTGACATGGATCAGATTCCAGACTCTTTGAAATAGGCCCAGTTTTATGCTCTGATGACATTTTAGCTGGGGAAAAAAGTGCTTTATATTTTTTTTTCCTCTAATGTGCAAAATATAAATTGTGCATATACTATTTTATAGTTCTAGAAATGTCTCCATAACGTGAAGGGCTTTCCTTCATGGAAGCTAAGCACTACACAGTTCCTTCAAGGAAATGCTAGGAGGCTGTAGGTAAGGCTGAAAATTAAGCAAGTCTATCATTTTTGTGTTGGTAGAGTTATAATTAAAGGTACTATTTTTTTCTTGTCTGCATAATTATCTAACCAGTCAGCTCCCTTTGATGTAAGTACTGATGAGATTTTATGTTCAGTTTAAGGGCAGCTTCTTTAAATAGCTCTAACATAAAGTTAAAATTCAGCTGCCCTTTTGCTGGCCTGAGACGCCTTCACACTTGCCGTGAATAACGTTTTGCAATAAAAACAGAAGCCCAGGCCCTTCGTTTCTCACTTTCTTTCAGTATTGACATCTTTTTGTTGGCATTGTCCAGACACAGTTTGGAACAGAAACTCCATGCACAGCATCCCACCAGGACACAAATAATCCCTGTGCAGAAGTTATCCACAGCCCATGAAGGGGAAGACCAAGCAAGCCAAGCACATGCCAGGCAAAGACACACCTCTGGGTTCCTTTCCCAGTCTGTGCTAGAGCTCTTTGAAGAACTGGTCTCTGATGAGTGCACTTGTGGGCATGTGGGCACACTCCCTTTTTTGGATATTCTTCTAGACACAGTTTTTGAATCCTAGATAGAGTTCCAGGCTGGCACAGCTCCGCTAGATGAGATGTCTGTGTGTGTGTGTGTGTGTGTGTATCTGATACCTGTGTCTGTGTGTCTATGTGTCTGTGTCTCTGTGTGTGTTTGTGTATCACTCTGATAGTGATGTGGGTGTTTGAGGGTTATCAGAAGTGAATAGAGCCAGGTTAAGGAAACTAAGACAGAGGAGCTGACTCATTTGGGAATGCAGCAAGCCAAGGCTGGATCGTATTCCGTAACAGTACATGATCTGGCAAAGGTGAACTGTGATCAGACATCTTGTTATATGATTTCCCAAATCTGTCAAGATTGTACCTAAACCTAGTCTAGTCTGAGAGCTACTTGAGCCTCACCAGGAAAAGTTGAGATTAGAAGAGCAATGTTGCAAGGAGCAGGAATCCTGCAGAATGAAGCAAAGAGCAGAGAAAGGATCCAGCAGAGCCTGAGGAGAATCTACACACTCTGGGGGAGTTTTCTCAACTATGTGATGTAAAGTACATTCTTCAGTCTTAAATAATAGTGGCAACTTTAAATGTCTCCTTCCTTTTTGGGCTTGTTTTTTGCTCTTTTGGGAGGGAGTGGAGGGAAAAAAGAACAGACCTGAGGTCCACAAAGTGCAATGTTCTCATATTGCAAACAATCATTTAATAAAAATCTGCTTGCAAACAGCTGGCAATCCTTTTAAAATCTAATTGGTCTTCTCGTTCCTATTACAGCTCTCAGAAGGCTGCTTGAGGAAGTCTTCGATCTGCTCTTGAGAAACCTTCCTTCGCTGACATTGTGCCAGTATCTTCTTTTGAAATGAAGAGCATCTCCTCTTCCATACGTATCCCTTGAGGCATTCATGGCCTGCAGTCAAATCCCCATTTATTGGATTGCTCCTTAGAACAACCTCAGTCTTTCAGCCATCTTTAACAAGAGAGGGCCTTCCTGAACCTAGTTCCAGTGCTCCAGTTTTGTGACCCACCTAGTGTCCAGTCTCTGAATGTGCCCTGCATGCATGATCCAGGTCAAATGAATCTTTTAAATAATGACAAGTAGAAACGTCCTTAGCATTTCGGCGGAGGAACCTTATTGTTGTATGTAAAATGGAATTACTGATTCCCTATCTCTGTTAAAATATCACACTAGACACGAGGAGGATTACATTTTCTCTTTTTTCATGGCTTTATGATAGTGGCACCTAACACATGTGTCCTGGATGCCTCTAGCTGATAAACTGCCAACTTAAACCTGGAATTCTTACTTGTCTTTGCATTTCATTTACAGTTCCTCACCTTTCTTTCACTCCTGTCTTTAAAATCAGTCCGTTTCCTGCATGATGTTCTGTGTCCTCTCCTTATTCAGTATTCCGCCACTGTACTGAAAACACCTCCGCTTTGTGTCATCCACAGATTTCTTTAATATGCTCTAGTCCTTGTGCCAAGACCGTAGGTAAGGAATATTGTATAATATTGATGCAATAACCACTCCTTGAAGATGTCTCCCTGAAAACTTCTTCAAATCCTCAATGATCCCTTGGTCTCTTTCCCTTGTTCACCTCCTTGCCAAATCCTCTTGTCATTAGCAGATTAATTTTTTTTCCCATAGTTGAGTGGTTCCTATATTAGGAAGTCTTGAGTACAGTTCCTATACTAGGAACCACTGTACTCTTTCTTATATTCATCATTAATGCTGTGGAATTGTATAAGAAAGCTTTGTAGCAGTCCCGATAGATCTCCTTCATATTCTTCACGTAAAATAAATTATCTTGTCAGAAACAATGCCACATATATGTGTCACAGCCCATCCTTGGTAAGCCCAGGCCACATTTTGTCCTGTTTTTTCATTTTGCTTTACCTCATCTACTATTTTTTCCCTTCACAGCATGTCCTAAAGCCTTGTGTACTATTGAGGTCTGTAAAAGCCTCATTACATTTTCTCTGTTTTCTTAAAAACAGAAGTAGTGTTTGCAGTACAGGATGCGGAAAAAAAAAAAATGTTGGGGATCTTAGGTAGAAAATCGCTTATTTCTGTTCTGCTGTGATTGCAGTTTACACACCCTTTCTTTACTGATTAAATATTCTTTTTCTTTTCCCTTTTATTTGTTTGCATTTTGGGCAATTCGTACTTTAATCTCTTCTCTAACCTCTAACCTTTGAGGAAGAGCAATTTTAGATGATTAATTTCCTTTTCCATATCTCGAGGCTTTATGTTTACTCATAATGTCTTTTTCTAGGTAGCAGTTCATGCAGCTACAGTTAGGGCCCTCCTCTGAAAGTGTTTTCCTTTACTTGGGATTCGAGTTACAGAGGAATTTTGCCTCTCCCTCTTGCAAATGCTCCAAAATTTTCTCACAGTCCAGGCTTTTGAGCTCTTCGGTTCAGCAGACTTCACTAAACAGTTCTCCTCATTATTCAAATGCTGTCCTTTTTTTTCTGGCACGACTTTTAAAATTTAAATTAATTTCATGTAAATTGATCTGAATTCATCCGCGATCACTTGGCCCAAGCTGTTCTTATGTGCTACCTTTGTTCTTTAGCTAGTTGGAGCAGAAGTCCACAGTGTTTAGCTGATAGCACTTACAGTAAATTCTCAAAGGTGATGCCTCCCCAAGGTAACTGAAACACAGTACAACAGAAATATCATGTATTCCTCCTATTAGAACAGCATGTCGTGTAGAGTCCTTCTAGTACACATGGAAGCAACTCTGTCTAGCAAGTCCCTGATTTATAGTTATGAAAGGACTGATTCATTCAATCCATGTGCATATCTTCATGACGAAAAACATTTGTTCTGTTGATTCAAGACATATTACACTTGTTTCAGTGGTGCCCACTTTATTCATTAAGGCTAGACCTCTATACCATGGATAATCCCAAAGTTTTTCAATAGGGCTAGTTTACAGTAAAAGATGGGATAGTCTGGGAAGTCATAACAGAATTATGTCTCTAAAAGAAGTGAAGGCTACAGAGCTTGTGAAGCAAGGAAATTTTAAATTGTGTTATGAAGGACGTACTAGTAATTGTGGGGGAAAAATCAGGTAAAAAGCATAGCATAAAAGCATATCAGGAAAAAGCATATTGATACTGAAATACACTACAGTCCAGAAATATCTCCCAAAGGGAATCTTGGAAACACAAAAAGCCTTGGCCTTTTAAAAGCAGATTTGACAATGCACTAGAGTATGTCCTGCATTTTTAAGCTGGCTAGCACAGATTTTTTCCATTTCTAGCTTCCTGGCGCTAGCTTCCAGAGGGCTCCTGACACACGTGTCTGTGTTCCCTATCTCCTCTTTCCCTGACAGATGTTCTACTCCTCCTTAAAGGGGGAGTAACTGCACCCTTTACTGACTGTTCCTCAGTTTTCACCCATAATTTAACCGCAAACTTCAAGTACTGTTGCACTGCTTTGCACCTATGGCACTGATCTTAGACGTAGCTCTTTTCTGACATCTAGGTAGTGCTCCTGTCTGTGGCTCAGCAGGGAAGGGGAAGGAAATGCTAGCTGCTTTGGGGCAGTTCTGTGCATGAAGATGATTTATTTTCAAGGCACAGCTTGCAACCTGTGGGTGTCATCCAAAACAAAAGTACTTTTATTGCTTTTGTTTAATATCGCATCCTGAAGTTTGTGGCACCAATGGCAGGAGATAGATTTTTGCAGAACTAGATACTTCTAATTTCTTTACAAACTTTCCACGTACAGTGCTGGATTTACATGCCTTCCACTCCTAAAATTAGGCTGGAGCCATTCTTCATCTTCCACAGTTAGCTAATCCATCATTGGATGGACCCATGCAGATCTGTAGGAAATGTTTGCTTTTAAAGCCAAGCTTTCTTACATGAGCTTTTGACATTTTATTCACTTGGACAAGCTGATTTATGGTGTCAGCGTTGTGCATTTGCTTTGCAATGAATACTGAGCAGATGTTATGCTGGCTTGCTGCCCTACACTTCGCGCTTGAAGAGGTCAGTTCTGCAAGACCTTGGGTTTCTGAGTGGGTCTGTTACCCAAAGGTCAAAGGGTGTCCCTCAGTCTGCTTTATATATAAGTACAATATTGACTAATCCTAGCTATTTTGATAGATGTTTTGATTCAGGTCTTCTGGGAAAGGCTTTATTTCAGAAGATTAGGGCCAAAACCAGACTTGTCTCACTAGGGCAAACTTCTGCTGACTGCAAGAGCCATTTTCTCTACCAGGACTTGGTTCAGTGTTGAACCAATTTTGAGGTGCTGTCATTATACCTAGCACATCTTCTCGCTCCGTAGGCCTGGTCTGAAAGGACCTTTGTGCCGAGCCAGTCGGAGATAACACAGCATGTCCAAATGGAAGCTGCCTCAGGCAGAATGGCACATTGGCATTGCCGCAGTTCTGCTGGCCAGAAATACTCTTCCTTTATAACAATTCTTAAGACATATAAGCAGAAGTAGGCCATCTTCTGTATGATGCACCTTTCCCTGATAACTGCACGTATGCTGTTTATATTTCTCTTCCTAAGCACAAATCTCCTAGTTGGTTGTATTTCATCAAAATAAGCCCTTCTCTAGCTTAATAACCAACTAGTTTTTAAGGTTGTTTGGTTAAGCCAGTGAGAGTTGATGTACAATAAATCCCTAAACATAATGAGGCTTTTGCCTACTGGACAGCTTTAATATTCCCAGTGTACCTTTCCTGGGGTAAACTCATTCTCAGCTAGGACATCCAGTGGCCTTTGAGCCAATTCGTCACCTTCCAGTTGACTGTACCCTTCCCCCTGAATACCGATATTCAAGTAAGGCGGCTGGGGAAAGGGTCTAGGTGTAGCAAGAAGCAGCACCCTGAGCAGAGGGGCACTTGTTCTCTCTGTCACTTGAAGCAGCTGCCTTCGTGCTGTCCCCACGCAGCCATTCGCATGAGGGAGGCGATCGTCTGTCCACAACGAGTAAATCAACCTACATTGAGTGTAAATCAACCTACATATGAAATCCATCCTGGATGGAACTCCGGGCGCACTAGCATTCGAATGAAGGGCTTAGCGCTGCCTGGAGATACTGGAGGTGCTGAAGAAATATATTAGTGTTGCTGGTTGACTCTGACTGGTCCAAATGTGTCTGAGAAGACACAGGAGGATGTCACGGTCGTGGTGGACAAAGGGTTTGTCTTAGTCCATCTCCCTTGTCTGCCAAGCTGTTTAGGAGACTGGGCTCTGAGCTTCATATCTCAAGCCCAACTTCCCACCTTGTGGGAGGCGGTGGGAAGTGGCTGCTTTGGGGGAAACGGGAGGGTTTTTACATCCCAGTTTTTGAGAACTGTTTGAGCTCAGTCGGATTCCAAGCTGGGATATTTCTGCTTTCAGTCTCAGATATAATCAAGTACCTGAATCATGTACTTAATAATTGTATTATTTTAGGCTCTAAACCTGAAATGGTGAAAAGACCCTCCTGATGTGCAGCATTTTACTGAGCCATGCTGTGTAGCATATGTTCACATTTTCTCAGGTAAGACACTATTTTCCTTCTCAGTAAAAATGTCAGGCTTTTATTCTAAAGAGTTTAAAAGAAACAGGAAGTTACTGCTCTAACCTCTGATATGGTCATTCTTGAGGAGATACATGCTCCTCTTACGTGCTCCTTATTCTTTTAGCTTTCCAGTTCTCCAGCTAAGTGTCTCTTTCCTTGCAACTGCCACAACTCTCAGTTTCATGTATATCTTTATTAAGACAGTGCAATGTTTCATTTAAAACTTTTAATATTTTGACCTTCCTCTCATTTAAAGATTTAAAAGTACAATTCTCTGCTATTTCAGTTAAAAGATACACTTTTTTTTTATCTGAGTCATTTTGCCTGCAGTTTTAGCTTCATATTTCTTCAGCACCAAATAGCGAGGGCTGTCCACTGGCAGTGCATTACTGAAGTCTGTCCAAAAGATATAATCAGCTTTTATCACTAATCTGGTGTTCCTAGGCTTTATTTTCACACTTCGGTTCTTCTTAACACTGAAAATCATTTTACCCATCACAGTACTGATGTAGATGCAGCTCAGCTCAGATCACTTTGCTTTGGTGGGACTGCAGTCAATCAAACAAAAAAACATTAGGCTCTACTCCAGATTCTTTATCTGGAACAGACAGAGCTGATACCGTTACGTTCATGGTCTGACTCACAATTTTAAGAGCAGACAAAATATAATCTCTTGAAAAACTGAACCTCTTTGCTGCAGAGATTACTAATCTCATCTACAAAAACCAAGTAATGCCTCTACTTCTGAAACACAAAAGTTTCCTTGATGGTCTACCTTTTGGATCTTAAGCTTCCACGTATTGTCTGAGCAGTACCCAGACAGTAACATCAGAATCTTAACCTTAAGTTTCTGCTTATCTCTGAGGCTCCTCTGTAGACAAACATTAGGCATTAACATGCTGTGACTAAATATTGTCATCTGACTTTGATGTGTGTACGTGGTGCTTTCTTTAATTTGGAAACATATACTTGAAACATGCAGCACAACTCCCTTGTTTCACCCTCATGAAAAGCCTAAAAATGTATATAAAGTTTATCTGTTCTCTTAATCATTTTCCTGATAACATAAATGTGACCAGCTCTCTACAAGCATATAAATATATCAGTAAAAAACTTCATCTTTTGGGGAGCTGAAAGTCTAGTATAATCTGTAGTTAACCCAAGTTGGTAATTTAGAAGCAGAAATGAGTGTATGATTCAACCTAATGGAATGAAAAAAATCAGAGGCAAGAATGAATAAGGATACTGGCCGTGAAGAGGCAACATACAGAATTTGGGGAAGTTGCCCAACGCATGACAGTTTATTTCAAAAAGGGGTTTTCATAAAAGAAGCAAAGCTGAGAAAGGAAACTAAGATCCTGGCAGAGAATATAAATATTGAAAAGAATGTGGAGAAGAGCAGGGTCATTAGAAAATAAATAAGGGATTTATGGAAATAACTATTGTAGGAGATTCATGGATCCTGATTCAGAAGAATCCATAAAAATGTAAGTGTGCGCTCCATTTCCATGGAAGCTAATCTAGTATCTTACTTGGGAGTAAGCAATAAATTACTGTGATAGTAACCTTCAGCTTTCACTGAACCGTAGTGCATTCCTCCAGGGAATCTAGGCTGCTCAGTTCTTCAAGATACTGTCTTTTCCTTTTCCCCTTTTTTTTTTCTTTCTGGAAGAACGCCAAACCTGTAGTTACAACACATAGTTCCTCTTAAACATTTTTCTAAGTGTTTTTACTTTAAGGATCTTAATAATACCAGGCAGTGATCCAATAAAACATGAACTGATTCAAGGGCAGAAGACAGTCAGACAGTCTGAAATCCTGCCTAATATTTTCCTTCTCTATGTTATCATGTTCAGCTAAACAAAAATATTTTTTTTTTCTCAGCATTCTTGAATTGTTTCACATTTACAATGCAATTCAAATGTAAAAGAAAATTGTTCTTGGAAATTATGCTACCAATTTTTCCATTATAGTGACTTTTAGACCCAGTAAAATTAACTGGTTTTTTTTACCAAAATAACCCAGAACTAAATTTAAAGTGGCTCATTTAAAAACAGAAAACAATCATCAACCACATGGCTATAGAGCATCAAATAAATGTCATTAACATATGGTTGTGAAGCTTCTACCCAAAGTGAATTAAAAATGAATTCTGGAAAAAATGTCAGAAGTTTTTCAATGTGTTTCTGAGGATGAGATTAATTACATCCATTGGTATGAATAATAAACAATCAATACTCATTTTCCTTTGTGAAAGGATGAAATCAGGTCCATTGGGCAACTAGGGCTTTGTTGTTGCTGCTTTTAAAAAATCTGTATAATAGGCAGTTAAAATGAGAACAAAGAGAAAATGAGACTAAAGGGAGCACTAGAAGAATTTTTACAATTTTTAGTAAACTAAAATTTAGCAAATTAGGATTCGTATATTAGCAAAAAGTAGAACTGCAAAATTAGATGAAAACGAATAACCAATAATGATGAAAACTAAGGCCTATATCCTGCAAACTTTTGTCCCCATTCGTTTAGCTAATGCCGCAGAGATTGTCAGACTTGGCAAGAGTTTGCAAGACGGGACACCAAACATTCAGCTTGGTTATAGATCTGTAGTGACTTCAGTTAATAAAATAACATCTGAAATATAAACTCCCGAAGCTCCAAAGATATTTTCATTCTGTAGAATCCATGATAAGTTACATCATTCACCATCCTTCATTGTTCTTTAATGGAAAATGCTGTGGAAACATACATCAAAATGTGTTTCCCAAAAAGCAGGATTATGGCAAAGCAAGACAATAACCATTTCAACAATGGTTTGTGTACTGCTTAAATTCAAATACTTCCACTATTAAAAATAAGAACTGAGTAGAATTATGTTCCAGTGCTGTAGCTGTTCAATTATAATGCATTTTTTCAATGAACAATCCTTTCATATACTGTAAATCACGGACAGTTTCAGAGGTGGGCTGTTTTTTCCATGGCATGTCAAACCTGCCTGAGTCCAGTTGTTCATGGCCAGGCAACAGCTTTTTTAGCTAAAAAAAACCTACTAGGATTAAACAATTCCCTTAATCATCTTTTCAGAGTATGACCACGAATTTCCAGCACTGTGGTAAAAGAAAGTGTTTGTTTTGTCAGTATATCTGCTGAATGATTTGTAGTGCCCAGGACTATTTATTTAATTAATGTAGCTTCGCAAGAATACTAGGAAAAACTAACAGAGTAGAAGACCTTGCTCAGGCCCTCTGTCAGGGCCTCTGTAAATGCTGAAAAATATTTTGGCTAAATAAAATTCCACAATTTAATTTAATTTTGAATATTACCTGCTTAAAATTGTTTGCATATCCAGGCATGATTTCTCAGCAGATTGCAAGATCAAAAGTATATACTGGATTTTTAGAAAGGACTTCTGCAAAGTTAATGTGCAATAGGCAGGCTTTTGTCTCATGTTTCTCTGGTGTTAAGACCTCTGAATTCATCAGCTAAATTCGACCATGCTGCCACTGCAGCTGTAATCTAAACAACTTTAAGATAACATTTGATATGCCCATTAAGCAAACAATATAATTCTTTTTGGCTGGAATCCCATCATAAGCACTGGAGTTTGTTTTCTGGAAAAAAAAAAAAAAGGAGGTGAAGTGAATAATAATTCAGTGGATACCAGCAAGAAACTGTGAACCTGTGTATGGATCTGGACTTGCTCACAAGTAATTACCTGGGAACAGCTGAAGTACTAACTCTCCAGGTATGTGCTGACATCGAACAGGGGACGTATTGCCTTTAGATGCAGGTGCAGCACTGCTGTTCGCTCAGTGGATGGGCCTCGGTACTTAGCGCCTCAGAACAAATCTCATGGTAGGTGTGACATCTAAAGGTTTAGAGCTTAAGGGATAAGGAAACGGAGGCAAAGAGCCAATGTGCTAATACGGTGAAAGATTTCAATATTTCGTCTCTTTTAAATGTATTATTCTTTTTCTTCAGGTGCAGAAGAGTCAACTTCAGAATAAATCCTTATTTTAATTAGAGAATACAGATAAGAAACTACAGAAACTGGAGAACAAAAGATCTTTTCATTTAGTACGTTCACTGTCACTGCAGGAGTCTTCCCAATAGTATAAGATCCAATCATTTTGAACCACAGAATCGTAATTTAGGCTGGAAACGATCACCAGAGGTTCTCTCGTGCCAGCCTTGCTCAGGTTAGGTCTGATAGGAGGTTGCTCAGGTCTTTGTCCAATCGAGTTCCAAAGATGGAGAGCTACCAGCTTCTCTGGGCAGCCTGTTCCAGGTCTGACCACCCCCATGGTGACATTTTTACTTATTATCTGGAGTGTGGAATTTTTCACATTCCAATTTTTGTGCCGTTGCCTCTTGCACCATCACTCTCCAAGAAGAGTCTCACTCCATCTTCTCTTTATCCTGTGATCAGGGAGTTACAGACAGCAACCCAGTCTCCTCTCAGCCTTCCCTTCTGCTAGCTGAAGAGGTCCAGCTCTCTCAGCCTTGCTTCGTACCTCATATACTGCAGCCCCATCCATCTCGGTGTCCGTCCTCCGGACTCCCTCCAGTCTGTCAATGTCCTTTGTGCACTGTGGGGAGGCCAAGCCTGGACACAGTTCTCCAGATGCAGTCACAGAAATGCGGAACAGAAGGACTACCTGGCCTGCTGGTCCTTCTGTCTCTTGCTAATAGGACTCGGGGTGCTGTTGACCTTCTTGGCTGCAGGGGCCTGTTGCTGGCTCGCACATGACTTCCTGTCCACTACCACCCCCAGACTCTTTTCTGCAGAGCCGCTTTCTAGATAGTCACCCCTTGCGCAGCCCGTCATGTGGCGCAGGGTTCTCCCTGCTCTGTGCAGCGGTCCTTGCTCCTGTGGGACATGGTGAGCCTCCAGGCAGCCCATTTCTCCAGCATGTCTGCATCCCATGGAACAGCAGCCCTGCCCTCCAGCTGAATTTAGCTTTTGAAATACATTAACTGAAAGAGCCGGGGTGGGAAAGAAGCACCGTGGCCCAGAAGCCTCTCCAGGGAAAAAAGGAGAATGGATGGATGGAGATGGAGATGATAGTTTCATTTACTTCTGGAAGTTACTACTGATAGGAAAGAATGATAGTTGACGATAGTTTCATTTACTTCTGGAAGTTACTACTGATAGGAAAGAAACATTACCAACATTTTGGGTTGGCTAAGCATTCTTCTATCAGTGTAAAGAAGTGAGCTTGAGCTTCTGTCCTGCTCTCTTGGAAAGAAACTGTTTGCATTCATTTCTCAATATTTGTTGTCAACTGGCTCCCTGGTATTGGTATTCTGTAATACTGTATTTGTATGTGCCTTCCAAAACATGCTCATTGGGTGTCTTCTTGATTTGATGACAGGGACAGTTGTAAGCCATGAAACAAAACGGAGCCCTTGCGTACAGTTCTGCTTGCCCAGGAGGAGATGCCTGGGAACTCTCACAGGCTGAGAAGTGCCGTGCTGTGCTGCTGGTTTAATTAAACTCGCTCTGTGGTGATTTTTTTTAGAAAAAAGGAAGATTCTGAAAGCCAGGGAGACCATCTGGATTTATCCAACTCTTCAGATTTCTTTTTGTTGTTGTTGTGTAAAAAGTGTATATGAAGGAGCCATCTAAACAGTTGCATCGCTAATGGAATGATATCCCTAATTCTTTGGCTCTGTAAAATCCACAAATCTTTAAAGCATTTAGAGTGTAGAAGCATTCATAGTTTGTCACCACTTCCATCAGGGTACTGTTTCTTTTGCAAAGTAAGTAACTTAGGACTCCACATAAAGCATTTGTGGTCAGGGAATGTGGCTTTGGGACAAATTTCCAAGTCAGATTAGGCAAATCCAGTCTCTGGCTGCTTTAGGAAATGTTACAAGTTTTAGAACTTTTAGCAATCATCTCCTTGACAAACTCAGATACCATATTCAGACAAACTATAAAAACCATTGGAACTGTCAAATCAGGCTAACAAAATACCACACACAGCGCCCTCACAACAGGCAGTAACACAAGAGAAAATCTGTTATCGGGTCAACCAAAGACTGTTCAGATGCTCCTGCTAATGCATGGCGGTATTAAGCCACAAATGATCCAAGGAGTGATTTTCCCAATCCACTACAGATTCTGCTAATGATTGCTGATGTTAGGAATGTGCTCTCTGCAGCACAGAAAGGATGTTATTGTAGTGATGTTACTGCTTTGTGTGACCTGCGGTACCATCTTCTGCATCTGGCTTGTGGAGGAAAAAGGAATGTGTACAAATTACATTCAATTCATCTTCCATTATGTGTTGCCAATTTTTTTTAAAGAGCCTCCTCTGAGATAGCTTTCCTTTAATTCCAGTTTCATTGGTATCTCCTCGTGTGTTGCTAAAAGTGTATATCAAGGGTGAAAATACGGAACTTACTAAAATCCTGATGCTGAAACATTCCCCATGCACAAAGGAAGTCATCTCCTGACTGTGGGCCCAAAAGCTCACTAATGTGCATCAAAATTTGGCTTTCCTTACTCTGAGTAACAGAATCTATTCTGTTTTCTTCCATGATTTCACCCTTATGGAGGGTCGGATAATGTCCTGCACGTTTCTAGGTGAAAAAAGGCTCAATTGACTCTAAGCATAGGTTTGGACATAGCTCAGTTTCCCTTACCATAACAGAAAGCACTAATCTTAAAATAATTAAAATAAAGCCAAGTAATAACGAGCACAAAACCGTTTTACGTTGGCAGCACTGAAGCTGGAGGCGCCAAGACACTCGTTGACTTGCAGCAGCGCCACAGAGGAATCCTGTAGGTCTGACTGGCCGAGGGGCTGCCCTGTGGAAGCTGAGCGATCCCAGATCCCACCTGCCTTGCTGTGAGGGAGAGCAGGGTCCGCAGCGGGCTGACAAGTTCCCGTTTTGAAGCTGGAGGAGGAAACGGGAAACGGTGTTTTTCAGGGCGCCTGGCTGGGAGTGGAAGCGTGGACAGCCCGTGTCTCATGAGCATCGCAGAGCACTGTGCCTTATGTCCCGGTGGCAGGGACGTAACGCGGGCGCTCGCCCCGCTCTGCGGTGACGGCGGTGCCGGGAAGCCCGGTGCTTTGTCCTTGCGCCCGCTACCCTCGTTCCCACCGCACAGGCCCTCACGGCGACCTCCCGCAGGCCTCGGCAGGACCAGCCGCTTGACGCTGCGCCACGAGGGCGAGACGCGAAGCTTTCCTTTCCAAATTAAACTATTACTTTGGTTTACAAAAGCGCACCCAGCCCTCATGGGTGACTTCCGCCTTCCAGAGCAAGCCTGCCCCATTACACGGGGTGACCATTCCAAAGGCAGGAGGCAAACGGTAAGAGCAGAACTTGTAACGCCTGGGAGACCTCTTAGCCACTTGCATGCTCTCTTTATTATTATTATTAATTTATTATTATTTTATTATTTGGAGGTGAAATCATGATGTTTGTAAAGCCCGGCCACACCATTTCATTAACAGCAGCAGTGCTCACGTTTCCGAGGAGGTTTACTTCTTTTTCCAAGCAAGTTTTGTTTCACTTGTCTATTTGGGGGCGTCAAAAAAAAAAAAAAAAAAAGGCATTAAAAATAATAACAAAAGAAGAGAGGTGGGAGATAGCCGTGGTGCGAGGGCAGGGCAGGCCCGGGTGCAGCCCGATCGGGGCGCTCGGCAGCAGTGCGCGGGCCGGCAGCAGCGCCGGGTCGGAGCCGGGTCCGGTATCGGCTCCGGTCCCGGCTCTGGTGGCGGAGGTGGCAGCGGCGGCGGCCGCGCGGGGGCGGCAGGAAGCGGGGCAGCCCCGCGGCGGCCGCGGGCCGCGCACCCGGAAGCGGTTGGGCCGCTC
This sequence comes from Eudromia elegans, assembly GCA_003342815.1. Classification (NCBI taxonomy): domain Eukaryota; kingdom Metazoa; phylum Chordata; class Aves; order Tinamiformes; family Tinamidae; genus Eudromia; species Eudromia elegans. The sequence goes on from PTEX01000395.1 coordinate 21,545, forward strand.
GCAGGGGGCGGTTGGCGGCGGTTGGCGGCGCGCCCGCCCGCCCGCTCGCGCGCTCCGTCTCCTCCCTCCATCGCTCGCTCCCTCGCTCGCTCGCAGGCGGCGGGCGCAGGGCAGAGACGCGGCCCGGCCCGCCCGCCCCGCAGCCCGCGATGCCCGGGGAGCGCCGGCCACGCCGCGGGGCATGGTGAGCGCGGGGCGGCCGCTCCCCGCGGGGACCCGCCGGGCGGCCGCGCTGCTCCGCCTCAGCCTCCTGCTGCTGCTGCCGCGGGGCGCCCGGGCGCAGAAAGGTGAGTGCCGCCCGGGGCGGCGAACAAAGCGCCCGGCGAGGGGCAACCCCGCGCCCGGCCGCGGGGAGCGGGGTCGGGGCGCGGGCAGCGCGGTGCTGCGGTTTAACTAGCGCCAGAGGTTAAATCTGTGCCGGAGGCGGCGTGGAGCCGTCTGGGGCCGCGAGGAGACGGGGCGACTTGGTGGTTTTGCGTGTAGGGTCTGTAACGCCGCTGCGGGGTGGGCCGGGAGGCGGCGGGAGCCCCGCGCTTCGGGCGGCGCGCGGAGCCCGCGCGTCTCGGAGCCCGCGGTGAGCGCCGCGAGCTCCTCGTGCGGGCAGAAAGCTGCCCGAACCCGCGGGAAGCGAAAAACCGGAGCGGTGTGCGGCCGGCTTGTGAGTGGAACTGGCCCGGTGCGCGGTCCGAGGTGCCCGCCAGGGCAGGAGCCGTTCGCGGGAGTGGGGCCGTCCCCTCCGTCGAGGCTCGGTGGCGTTTACTGTTGATCCCCAACACTGGCTCAGAAACCTCTCTCCTGAGTAGGAGGGGAGCTCGTTTTGCTGACGGGCTTCGTTGTGTGTGGCAGCAAAAAGCAGAGCTTGCTTCAAGGTTCGTGTCTCTGATACTGGTACAGTGCTTCTCGATATAAAAGTGCTTCTAAGAAAAGTTCTGCTGGGGAGCGACTGCTTCCTTGCCTAAATGTTTTCATTTATCTTCTTCCAGCGAAGGTTGAGGAGCCCATATCCTGTTGCCATAATTGTAATTTGGGTGAAGAATCCCACATAGAAATGAAACGCGTCTCTTGGTGGTCTGCACAAAGCTGTTGCTAAATAAGTGTATCAAATACCTGCACAGACTTTTAGAGAATCTCTTAACCACAAAGTAAAGTACCAAGAGCTTTAGCTGTAGCTGTAGGAAATTGCACAGTTAACATTGCCTTTAAGCTTTTTTAAAAAAGAAAAAGGAAAAAAAAAATGCAATATATGATGCTGTGTAGGAACCCCGCCTCATTCATTATTTTTCTTTCCTACTGTTCAGCAGCTATAAGCCCCATATTGTATGGTATTTAAGTCCTGCTGTGAAGATAGAGTGCTTTCATTTCTCATAGACGTCTCTGGAGAGCATTTTAGCTAGTATGAGTTGAATTAAAAGTAATAATATGATTTTGGACAGTTTGAAACACTTAAGAATTTTGAGTTGAGAGTCTGCTTTATGTCGACCTCCAAGAGAGACCCAAAACTAGTAATGAAAAAGGCACAGGTATTGCTGTGGTGAATGTGCCTTTAGCCTAGAGGTCCACTCTCCTGCCTTCTAGGGTTAGGATTTGGGTTCCCTCCCCACCTGCTACATTGAAGATCATCCAGTAGGTGCTCATGCAGTGAAGAATCAGATTCTTGAACCTGAGTGCCCTCCTGTCTTGGGAAATGGGAGTGTTTTGTACAAGGTCGAGCAACTTAAGAAACATTGAAAAAGGTTCAACAAGAGAGTAGCCTGGACTCTTATTGTAGATTCTTGTGCATCTCCCCCTTTCCAGATGACTGCTGTGCAAGTCAATTCCTCTGCCTCTTAAAACCGCTCTATGGTGATTCTTGGTTACAAGAAGAGTGATATTAGGAAGGTATTTAATGCACTGCAATTGGTTTTCATGTAGTTTAGCAGCTGAGAATGAAGGCAGGCCAGCACTGTATGAGCCTCCTGCTCTTCATGGAGTGTGTTTTGGAAAACGGTGCTCTTAGCAGATGTTTGGCTATTGACATAAGTTCAGTGTGGCCTGCTTGTTCAGTAAACGTTGCTTATTTTGTTCATAGAAAACCATCAAAAACAGCTGATAGAAAAATTCTCCATATCTGTCATTCAAATAGGTTTTTTTTTTTTAAGTAGTGTTTCGGTTATTTTGAAAGTTTGAGGACTTGATGGTTTTGCAGCAAGAACTTTGTTTTGTTGCCACACATAGGTTAGTAGTCATCTGTGGAGCATCCTTCAGGAGTACTGACTTGTGTACAAAATAGCAACAAAGACCTAAGCTCAAAATAAATAAACTTTTCTTCTGAAGTTCCAAAATGATTGGAAGCAAGTTTGGTTTTGTTTGTCACTTTTTCTTAAAAGCATTTAATTTGGAATAGTTGTTTCTGAAATTTGCTCTGGTACCATGTTCTAGACAGCTAGCAACCTTTCAGGGAATATTACAGGTGTCTCAGAATCCTTTTTTCCTTTTTTTTTTTTTTTTTGTTCCAATTTCAAACCTCATTGAAGAAAGTAAAAGGAAATGATGCATCACTGTAGCTTCAAAATATATTTGCTTCAGAGGGGATTCCTCTCCGTGGCATCCAAAACAGCTTGCTGCCACTCAGCCCTTGGTAACTTAAGCAGATGACTGTAGGGACCAGTGTGATTTCCTGCCCAGAGAAGGTGGCTCTAGCTGTACATCCATTTGTTTCTTTTGGAGTGGCTTGGAGCAGGTGGCTGCCTTTGAGAACGGGACTGTTCAGTATCACAGAGCGAGGAGCACATTGCAGGTACTGCCTTCCTGCTGCCTTTGCAGAGAGCTCCTGGGGTGAGACTGAAGCACCACTGCAAAATCTTCTGCATGAGCAGTGCTTGCGTGCTGCCCTTTGCGCTAGTACCGCTTTTTTGCTCTGTAAGATTGAGTGGTGGCTCCTCTGCACCCTTTGTGTATGCTGCCCTTGGTTGGGCATGGCTAGGAAGAAAAGGATCAAAGCTCAACCCCCAAAGGATTATTTTGATTTTAAAACTGGATGCAATATATTCTGTCCTAAAATTAACGTTAGAGCAAGTCTAACAGAAGCAGCGGGTGCCCTGGTTGAACTATTTGGCGTTCACTACTAGGACAGCCTTAATTAGAAATGTGTGGTGCTGTGGAGCTGCAGTTGTACAGAGAAGTGACTCTTAGGCATTCAGAAGAAACCAGTGTGGTGTAGGCGGGAGCGTGGAGGCAAACCCCCTTCATCCTTGTGCTGAGGCTTGTGGAGGGATTTCTCAAGACCAAGGCATAAAGTTCTGCCAGATGGCAGAATTTGAGATGTTATCTCCTGCTTCCACTTCTTTGATCCCATCTATTTTCCTTGCTACTCTACATTGCACCTTTGAGGTAGACACAGTAAGGGGGAGAAGTGCGGAAGAATCCTCTTCCAGGGCAGAGCAAGCTGATTCTAGGGGCATAGATGTAGAAATGGTGAAAGTACAGGGGGATCTTTGGAAAACAAGAGTCTCACAAAGTTGTTTTTCCTCTCCCAGTTGCTGCTAGCCTTATTTGAGGTCATTAAGTGCTCTGGTGAGCAGAGAATTTGTGTGTAAAGATGGAGTCAGCTTCTCCTTAATGAATGAAGAAATTAACGATTTCCTGCAGTGCCCATCCTCACTCCCTGGAGCCACTGTGTTTTACTTGAGATTCAAGTAGTAGTGTGCACGTAGAAATAGCTATGCACTTTTTAAAAGCAAATATCTGAGCTAATGTTACCGTCTGTTGTTCATGCCACTGACCTTTCAGTGTAGCAGTGTCGTGTCGCTGAGGGAAATAATTTCCCTTGCATTGAAAGGAGGTGAAGGTGTTTGGCTTGTAAAATTTGGAGGAACTTTTTCTCAATTCATGAGCATTAAGTTTAAAAAAAAAAAAAGCAGCCAAAAAAAGGGGGAGACTTTTTTTTTTTTTTTTTTTTTTTTTTTTTTTTTTGGCAAGCCTCCCACCTGCTTTGCAAAGCGCTGCATCTTCAGTCTGATGGCTGCTCTTTTACACGGTGGCTGTCATCAGCTGGTTAAGTGCTGCCTCAGCTGCATCATCTCTGAAAGCCCAGATAATTATCAGTACAATTGCGATCCTTGGCTTAGTGGAACTGCTGCTCGACTTCTTTGCAAGTGCTCCAACATCATTTACTTTATCAATATTTTGAAGGATTTTCAAGTGAAAGCTGAGCCAGAGCGAGACCTGCCTGTGTGTTTAAGCTCTCGTGTCTGTGGCCGCACCCTGCACTTCAGGGAAGCGCTGCTCAGCGTTGCCAGAAGTTTATTTTCTACTCAGAGGATTTTCTTCTCTTTCTGCTGTTTTCTAAGGCAGAGTTGCTTTCAGATTAGTTTCTTTAATCAAGTATTGTAAAACATCAGTGAGTCATTTCTTGACAGGAATGTGCTTAAAACCACTTTGCAAGTACAGACTGAAGAATACATTACTGAACTGCAGTTATAGGAGATGGGGAAGGCAGTAAAGTTTACCTGAAAGACTATATAGAAACCTGTACTAAAACACATATTCTGTAAAATATTCGGCACAAATTTTTATAGAGAGATGATTTATTATCCATTCAATCCTGTTTGTTAATGCAATAAGACCAAAATATCAGATTTTGCTAAGTTTCATGTTTTGTGTCTGTTATTTTTAGCAAAAATCTCTATTTAAACTTGTTGCTTGCTATTTAGGTTAAATATCAGACTTGAAAGCGTGAAATTGTTTTCACATTTGGACCACAAAAACATCACTGATTTTGAAATAAGCTTTTATCTGGAAAATTTTTGCATAGTGTTTGAAAAAGTAAAACAAATCCTGACCTTGGATAAGAGAGAAATGTTTTACCAGTACTGATTTTTTTGTTTTCATTTCATTTGGGTGCATTTGTTACTTCTACTCTCTCTCTCTGCATGATCACTTAATTTCTTTTAGTTTGTACCTTTGTAAGAGCAATAGAAAGATGATGTTTCTATATGGTTGTTAAAATCTTCAGTACTGAGTTCAGACAGGGTTTGTTCTGCACCATTTTGGCTGCTGATTTCCTCCTTGTTTCAGCAGGCTACATTTTGAGATTGATACGCCGGTCCTTGGTAGTGCTGCAGTGGTCTGGAGCAACTGGATGCTTCTTCACGTTGGCATTTCTTAAAAAACCTCTGCTTGTGTAGTTGTCACATCTCAGCAGAGATGTGACAGCAGAGATGTGACAGAGATGTGTGTTAGATGGATTCTTTTTCTTAGCACAATCTGGCTTATATAGTTTAAGTTTTCAGTCCGTAAGGTTTGGACCAGCAAGCAGTTGATGAATGCTAAAGCTTAGTCATCAGCCGTCACTTTGACTTAGGTGGGGCCAGTTGTACCCTGGAAATCAAATATCTGAGTGCTTATCTGTGATAATAAGTGACAGCTTATGTTCTTAAATGTTTCACTGTGATTGTGCAATGAGGGTCTAGTTTTAATTGTGTTGTCTAGATATATGTGACTGAAATACGTTTGCATCTACAACCTAAAGTGCATGAGCCATCAGAAGCACATGGGTACTTAGTAGTTTCATAATTTGTTTCAACAAGATAAATCCTGTTGAGGAAAATCTAAATGAATCAAGGATTCCTTGAAGTTGCAAGAGAGATGTTTTGGCATATAAACTGCCTTGTTTATTCAGTATTTTCTTTAAATTATTTGATTTCTGATCTTTGCAGTCCCTGTTCTTAGTTACCTTACTGAAAGTACTAAACTTCAAGTTTTCAGTTGAGTGAAGTTCTGTCCTTTTAACAGAAATGCCACACATCTTGTTATTTGAAGGGTAATGTAATTATGAAAATTCCAGTTCTGCACCATTGTTACGATAGCCTACATAGTTGTTGCATTAGTAAATGTTTTTGTGTAAGCTGCATAAAGTTTATGAACTTAGTTGTGTCATTCTTGGCAATAATAGCACTGAATAATGAGGAATTCATGCAAATGTCGTAAATAAAGAAGGTATATCTTTTAAGAATAAGCTAGGAAGCTAGGACTTTTTTTTTTTTTTTTTTTTTTTCCCAAGTGTTTAAAACTCACTGCCTTTAGAAACACTCAAAAATTCTCTTTCTAAAGCTATCTTTAAATCGAATGTGAAAACTTTCTGGATAGTTAGTTGAACATCCTAAATTTGACTGGATTAAAATAATGACTAGCCAACTCTAACGAGCTGTGGTATACAAAAAAAATCTTACTCTAATCTCAATGACCCCTCAGGTTTTCAGTTTTGTGAGTCCAGCTTTCCTTAACATGCTCTATAAATAATGGTCAGAGAAGTTAAACTGTATTACTTTTCTTCTGTTTCTCTTTGAAAAGTCTATATATTTTACATTTTTTTTTAATAAATTTTTTTTGTGTGCTTCTTTTTTTATACAAAAAAGTTTGTTTTCATCTGGCAGACTGTGTTACTCTACCCATTTTGTAATTTGTTAGCAGTAAAAATCTAGAAAATCGGTTGAGGATTTTAGATTTTTGTGGCGTTCAGACCTCCTCTCCTTACTTCTTCCTTCTTAAGCTTCTTGGCGGACAAGTTCTTTCCAAATTGTGAGAGGTTAATTACTTTCATCCCTAAATGCCATTTTCTCATCATACTCAGTGATCTGTTTGTGGTTTTCCTACTCCCAGATTTGGCAGTTGTAACCCCCCTGTGCATGCCGTGTTGCTGACTGCCTCCTCACCACAAAGCAGAAATCTTTTCTGTTTTCTTGAGTGCTGTTTCTTGGAGAAGTAGCTTGTTTCAGTGCACAGTTGCTGCCTCAGGTGCTGGGAAAGGAGATAAGAGCCTTAAAATGTTTAAGCAATTTTGTTACAGATCATATAATACCTTCTGGTGCTGCACCTCTTCATATTGAGGTAGAGCCACAGTGATTGACGTATATATGTATCACTCTGTGTGTGTGTGTGTGTGTGTGTATGTACATATACATATCAGATGTGGTGTAGATACTGGTAAATCTATGCTAATACTTTTATATTGACTTGGATCTAAATATTTTTGTACAGACCAACCCCCCCAGAATGAGGGAGATGCAAGTTCTTCAATATCCTGAATGGAAAGGGGGTGAATTAGGAAAATAATAGAAGGTGAATTCAAGTGGTACAGTTTCACTCGGCTGCTCTGAAGAGTCAGGAGATTTTTTGACTCCGTTTTTGAACAGGCTCTCTGGCTGCAGGCTGTTGCTGGGGAGAGTTGTGCCCCTCAACTTGCCAGCAAGTCCACGAAGGCTTTCAGTGTTGACAGCTCCTGCCTCTCCAGCAGGACCATGGCCAGTTAAATACATATCTGGATGTTTTAACTTTGCTCCAAATTGATTAGGATGTGGGAAAAAAAACCCTTACCTTACTCAGCCACAGACCATTGATTTTTCTCTTATAAATCTGTTTTTTTGTGAAATGAGAAAGCTGGAAGCCCGATTATCTCTTAGTTGCTCTTTGTGTTTTGGTATATACTGGTGTCAGAACATGGTTCTGCATCACAAGCAGGGGAAGAGATGCATTAAATGTCATGTTTTTACACACTTTATGTGAAATCCAGTGCTGATTCGATTTTATGTTTTTCTCAAATTGATTTGAAAAGGTCAAATAAAGCACTTTCATTAGTTTCCTTATCTCTTCATCCTTGAAGAGCTGTTTTCAAGGTCTAGCATTGTAATTTTGCCACTTGAAGAGCAGGGACACAAAGATGTAAATTTGCTGTCACCTTTCCCCTTAATCCTTTTACATTTTTCAGTGGTTTTTAATGTCTGGTTTAGGGATTGTATTCTTAGAAGATTGCAACTGTGAAAATACCTTCCTTTGTAACAGATCGTTTACAGGAAAAAAATAGGAACTACACTGCCTTTAAGAACAAATTGCTGATTATATTTAATGACAGTGGAATTAAGTTGTGCCGTTCATAATAGAAAAACCCCAAACAGCCCATCAGCATGGTGAAATTAATATGGAAAACTCGTGCTAGCAACTAGGGTAGTGCTGCTGTGTGTTGGCTTCACAGGCAGAAGGAGATGCTGATGGAGCACTGCGATATGTTAGTGTGGCATCGGTGGGACCACAAACTTCGATTCTGCCCTGTGTAATGAAGAGTTCAAAAGATGTGCTGAAGTTTTGGGGTGTGTTGCAGTGTCGAATGCTGCTTATTCTCGCGTGCAGTTTTGCATGAACATCTGTGCACCTTTCGTTTCCTTCAGAGGAGCTGCACATCTGCTGCGTGGTGTGCAGAGCAGCATTTGTTTTTACAGAAGCGCTGGGGCAGGTGGTGTAGCAAGAGATGCGCCTTGGGACGTGGGCAAGCTGTGGCCAAAGGCAGCGCACGTGTGCCTTGCATGGTCACTGTTATTCAGCAGGGCCAGCAGGTCAGGGCGTGTGCTGCAGCTTGGTTTACTGCACTTGTCTGCATGGCTCACCTGCCCTTATAGGCTGATTTGCCCCAGTGCTACCTGAGCAAGTCCTGGCTCTTCCTTGGGTCTTTTGTGCCTGTCATCCCCCTGGCATCAGTAAGCAAAAGCTCTGCAGCCCATGCTGACCTTTCTCTTCTGTTGTTTCGAAGCAGTCGTGGTAGCAGAGGAAGCAAACATCTTCTCTGCCCCGAGAGGGGCCCTGGCAGAGGACAGGTGAGGGCAGGGCATTCTGCTTTAAAACGTTACCATCTTCTGGAGAGTGAACTTAGCAAGGCTAAGTGCTAAGCTTTTTATGTCGAATAAGCCCAGGGGCTGAAAACTGCAACTGTGTTTCCAGGCATGGTAATTGAAAAGCTGTGTGTACAGATGAAGACGATGAAGTGCTAAGTATCACTAGCCCAGCATGTGACTAGGTCTGCAAATTAAAACAGTTAAATTTTGTTAGAATTACATCTTAAATTTTGTCCTTTTGCTCTAACAACAAGAAGCTGCAGCTATTTCTTTTGCCTCCTCCTACCCCAAGCAGTGAACATTTTGAAGGGCAAAATCCTTACTGCGTTTTATCTTTTTGTTCCTGCCTCCGTAGCACTGCAGCCTATGATGCAGTGACTGTTTGAGGAGTGCCCCACAGCAGCGTGGTCCTGGATGGGATTCATGCAGTTTCAGGAGTGTTTATCATGCCAGCTGCACAGAGGTCTCTGCCTTTTCCTCACCTTGCACAGTGCCGCCCCTCTGCCAGATTATGGCTGACACATCTGCAGGGGCATGAAGTGCTCCCCGCCAGGCCTTTACCGAGGCAAATGAATAGCCTAAAGGTGAAGGCAGACTGGGCTTGTTAGGAAAGAGAACTCTGGCAAATGAGCAGATGCGGTGCTCCATAACATAGTTCTGTGGATTTGGTAGAAACAGAGTTTGAAACTCTTCACACAGAGTTTGAAGGAGAAAATAAGAACAAACATAGCAAATGAAAACAAAACGCAGCAACTTAAAAAGCGATTTGCAGTTTGTCTTCTCCACAGCCTTAATTCTTCAGTATTTGTTTTCCATGGAATTTTCTGGTAATTGTGCAAACTTTCTTTATCTGCTCTCCGAGAGGGCTAAAAGGCATTGCAGCACCTTTCTGTGCAAAGAGCAGGGAAATACCGTGCACAGTGGCTAAAGAGAAGAGGAGGGATTGTAGCAGTGTTTCAAAGCAGAAAGAGACACATATTTAGAGCTGAAATAAATGGCTTGCAGTGTCCTTTTTGCATAAATAACGCTGTTAGAGCTGGTTTTGCTGTCGCTCAGTTAGGAAAGATTTAATTACTTCCTGTATGTGGTCATAAACTTGCAGCTTCTACATTTAAAATTTCCTCAGGAAACCCACTGGTTAATTTGACTCTCTGCCAGAGGCCATGCCACGTGTTAAAATTGAGACTGCTGTTTTGATATGCATCAATTAAGCTTTATAGACTGTAATCTTAAATTGTCTGAAGTCTGTTTTATCCTTTCAGTAAGGATTCTCTCCTCTTCCAGATTAATTTTAAACATGTTTGTGTAGTGAGAACAAGATCAGCAGTCATTAACAGCAGCTGGTCTCAGGGGAGAAAAAAGTTCTGATTGATTATCTTTATAGTTGAAGTCAATGTCTTTTGTGAGTATTAATAGGGTATTTAGCCCCCGCTCCTGCACATGTATATCCTCTCGTTTTATTAAGTTTCATGATTTCTTCGGAGAGAGTGAGCGCCTTCTCATGTGTTTGTGCAAGTTCGAGTTCTGTGTTTTGTTGATGCAAAGCACTTGGGTATGAGAAGATATTTTAAACCACGTGTGTGATTACATCAGCCAGCCCAAGGGGTCATGCGTAGCGTGTTGGGATAATTCACGCAGGCTGAGTTTGGAGGCTCCCTGGGAGGAGACGGATGCTTCTCCTGACAGTGGCAGCCTGCTTTCCTACACCAGCTTCCTAAGAGGCGCCGATGCTTCTGGCTTGCTGCTCCGTGGAGCATTGTGGTGTTTTTGTTTACTGGGACCACGGGACACACTGAGCTCAGCACGCACGTGCAGAGCTCACGGTGAGCATCGGGTGTAACGGGTATGTGCAAAACAGACGCGGCACCTCAGAGAAGCCCTGGGTCTGCTGTATGGTGAGCAAAGCAGAAGCAAAGCGAGGGACCGCTCAGCTGCTCATGGCTGAAGCGCAGCCAGCAACGGAGTTTTCCTTTTTTCCTGGAGCAATCGCTGAGCATTGCGGATTGGATATATCTGTGCTGCATGCGTCCCTGGGATGATTGGTGGTGTTTATACAAGTTGGGCAGAAATGATGAAGCACCATGTGTGTGCATACAGGGCAGCTCAAGAGTTATGCTTTCAGAATGAATAAAGTAAAATGAGGTTTGCTTGATCTGCAGGTTTCACTGGAAGTAAATGGTAGAAATTTTCAAATAGCTCCTGAATGATGATACTGTCCTTGGCAGACTCTCTCTTGCATGCCAGACATGCAATGGTAATCTTGAAATTCTTTAGGCATGAAGTGTCTGGCACTTCTGCTATCACCAACCCAAATGAAACGCACAGAGGGAAAAAAAAAAAAAAGAGAAAGAGATCTAAAATATCTGATCAGAATGAGCTACTCTTAATACTGACTTCATGGTACAGTGACCCTTTGACGATGCTGTAGAAGCAGTTCAGGGGCATTTGTTTTACTTCACAGCATGATTTGAGAGCAAGTTCTTTAGTGCAGATAGATTAGAGGAGTATTTCAGCCTGCTTATTTTCACAAAAACCTGCAGCAAAAGGGAGATTAGAGATTTGTATTCTCAGCAAGTTGTGTAACACACATTAGAAAGTTTTTATTTCTACCTACTGCTAGAAGCAAGATTGAATATTCTGGGCTGTGAGGGGAGTTTTGATATTTCTAATAAACATGCCTTCAGAGGAAATATCTTGAAAGCTTTTTCAAAACTCACCATGTTTTATTTGTATTTTAAGACCTAAGAATGTAAGGTTCCTTATGTGTGGTTTTTTTTTTTTTTTGTTTGCTTGCAAGAGAGTATTGCAGTTCTTTGCTTTTCTCGTAAGAAGTGTGTGTCATGGTCACCTTGCAAATTTAATGCTGATACGTTTCCATGTTCTGAGACAGCTGAATAGCAAACCGGGGAAGAGACTGGTTTAACTGTGTGCTAGGCGTGTTTCTGGACATAGTTTTAGTCCAAGGAGAGACCAGAACTTTCCTTGTCTTTGACTTCCAGCAGCATGTGCTGAAGAAACAGAACTGTGGGAAGCAGTCACAGCAATGTACATTACTGGTATTCCTGCTTGTAAGAAACAGTGTTCCTGTGTGGTTACTTCATTGCACTAATGGCCCCATGGAAACAAGAAATAGTTACCTAACAGGTATTGTAGAGCTTGCAAACATTTTACCTGCTCAGTGAATTTTCTTTGGATACAGGATAATGTATCTGTCTGGGAGATCAGATTTCATGCTATGATTTCATGTTGAAAAGGCTCCTGCATTAGTGTTTTTGCATGATATTTTTAACCTATAAATGAGTGAAGAGTTGCTTGCCCCGGTCATGGAAGCTCTGCTTGCTTGCCGCAAGTCAGGAAAAGCCTGGGGAACTGGGTGACTAACTCATTGCTTTTATTTAGGTCATAACCTAAAATTGATTGTGACTTGTCCAGAAAAATTAAGTGTCCATGTCTGCAGAGTAAAAAAAAAAAAAATTGAAGTATTAGCCACAAATATCAGCATGAATAAAGCCATAGCATTTATTTATCATTACAGTTGTTGTTAAAATAGTATATGGCATGTATTTTGCAACTCAAATGATCATTTGCTGTTGAAAAGCCTTTTTTTCCTAGCAAAGGAGGCAATGTTTTTCCCAAATGCTAGTAATATTATGAATAGCAAGGCCTCTGACATTCAGAAGTTTCTTAACTAATAAACCAAGGCCATACAAGTTTTAAATAGAAAGTTTTTCATTTGCTATTAGTTTTATAACATCTCTTTGGAAAGAAACCGAGATTAAAATAATGCACAAAATGTGCCACTTAAGCTACCCCTTTGGTAGCATCGGATGATTGCATATTCATGTGCCAGTTTAGCAAGGTAAAGTACAATACTTTTTGCTAAGGGGAAATGTAAATTAAGCAGAGTGATTCATTACCCAATTGGAAGTATTACAAGTCAAGGGATGGAAAAAGTTGTTTTAAAGGAAACTGCTGAAAACAGACAAGAAGAAACATTTTGTTTGTACTAAAGCAGATATTCCAGTTACCTTTCCTAAAAGAAGGTGAATTGTTTTGAGTCAAGACTGCCAGCAGAAAAAAGCCTGCAGCATCCAACTGTTTGCAACAGCAACTACGCCCATAGCAGTCCGAGTTTTAGAACTTGCATCTATCTTTTGAGGTACTCGGATTATAAAGAGAATAGTTATTGTTACTAAAGGCAATGTGCTTTTGCAAACACATTAATCAAACACACTCTGGTTTTACAGGATTTGTTTTTCCCAAGTTGCTCAGCACGCATATTGGACTTGCTGTTCCTTCAGCATTGCATGCAATCCATCTGTGTTAAGAGTTTCTCAATGCAGTTAAAATTGTTACATGTCTGTTCAAATTTTGTCTAAAAAACACGGGTTGCTTTTTAAAGTTTAGAAGAGAAACAGAAATTTGTACTATAGAACAGCCTATAAGGTTGTGGTTTTTTTTTTTTTTTTTTTTTTTTTTTTTTTTTTTTTTTTTTTTTTTTTTTAATTTTTTTTTTTTTTTTTTTTTTTTTTGCACAAACACCTACTGATATTCATGTATTGGTCATTGTGGATTTCTAGAGTGTGAAACCTCGACAGGACGGTAATTCTGTCACAGTCCTTTGTAGGTTCTGCATACACGGCATGAATTTTGAGGAACAACATGGATCTACAAGCAGTAAATGTGTTTGCAGTGGTGGCAAAGACACTTTTCTTTTTTTAGCAGTGTGTGTAATCTGATTTTGGACTGTAGTCTTGTTGCTTACATTACTTTACTTGAGATGATGTCTGATCTTTTCTAGATTACGAAGGGCTCTGATTACTTTTAGGGTAGCTTGTCCAGCTCTCTGCCAGAAGAAGCCTGGAACTTGTAGGGTCAAGTCCTGAGGGTGATAATACTGTGCTTGGCTTAGTTGATTCATGTAGTGAAATTCAGTAGGTCGGCTTTTTAGCCTGCAGTGCTAATAAAACCAAATTAGAGATTTAACTTGGTCAATCTGTGTTACTGCAGGTGTTAGCTTTGTGGCATGTGGCCTTGTACTCAGAAATACCGCAGTGCATCTTGATACAGCTACTCATCAGGAGCCAGTGAGGGTGGATGCTCCTCTAAGAAGGTTCTTCATTTCAGGCAGCATATAAGTTGCACTGCGTTCTTTACTACCTACTGGATGTAATTCTCATTGAGCTGTTGAGTAACTAGATGTATCAGTTTGCTCTTTTTTGATTGATTGTGAGATTTCTTGACTTGTGATAATTTTCCACCTTGTTAACAAATCTTCTTTAATACTGTTGCCATTTAAAATAAATAGTGTCATGTTAGACTCGTGATTGGAGATACAAATGAATAAATCATAGAAACCCAGAAACAGCATGTCTCCTGAAAAGCAGAAAGGGTTAATTAATTACAGCATTAAAATTGTTTTCCCATAGAAAACAGCACCACAACTGTTTGACGTTCAGAGCTGGCAGTTATTTTCTGTAAAATATTTGCTGCCCCTAGTCCTTTTGTCCCATTGTGTTCTGTCCTGTCCTGTGATGAACGCAGCAACAAGAGCAAAGCAACAGGAAATTGCTCCTGCTCCCCGAGTGGGTTTATCCATCCTTTCCACAACCTGATTTCTTGTGTACACAAGTGTTGAGGGACTATGAAATTTTTACCAAGTCTACGATCAGCCGTGATCCCGGCTTGAACACTGGGAAGCAATAGCCACATGATATTTTGTCACCGTTGTCACCTATGTGCGTGACTTGCCATGGAGCTTTCTCACAACTGGCTGAGTGGAGCCAAGAGATGCAGGGGATGCTGGAGCCCTGCTTGGGTCGCCGATGTGGAGCGGCCGGCAAAGCCGTGAAGAAGAGCAGTCTGGAGCTGACTCATCTCTGTTCTTTTGTAGGTGATGGATGTGGACACACCGTTCTAGGCCCCGAAAGTGGAACTCTTGCTTCGATAAACTACCCACTCACCTCTCCCAACAGCACAGTCTGCGAGTGGGAGATTCGTGTGAAGCCCGGCCAGAGAGTTCAGCTCAAATTCGGGGATTTCGATATCGATGACTCGGATTCTTGTCATTCCAGCTACCTAAGGGTTCACAACGGGATTGGCCCCACCAGGACAGAGATAGGTAGGAGTCGTTTTCACTTCTTGAAACCTGTTGTAGTGGCAGCATTTCTGTTGCTCGTAGGTACCTTCATGAACCTGCTCTGAGCATGGAGCAAATACTGTATATGAGATTCAGTTATCTGCTAGCATCCTGAAAAACTGTTGCAAATCAGTTGTATTTTGGGCAGTAAGAGACCTTAGCAGATATATATATGCAACATTTTGTACTGTGTGGAGGGCTTTGGAGTTTTATGAGAAATAGTGTGTACTGTATAGGGGAATTTCCCCTGAGCTAGAGAAAGGAATTTTAGTAATTCTGTAATCAGAGTTGTGTTTTTTCCAGAGCCTCTCACTGGAGGAAACTCAGCCAAATTCACCTTATCATGACATTGTCTATTTTTCTTTTATTTTATTCTTTTTTTCTCCTTTTTTTCTTTTTTTTTTCT
>PTEX01000395.1:36937-64994 GCA_003342815.1 Eudromia elegans
TTTTTTCTAACACTGTAATCTGTGGAGAGAGAAGTATTTATTTCAGCAAGTTGTTTATTTTTTGGTTCAAATACTGCTCCCCCTAAATCAGTCTTTTTCTGAAGAGGCTAGAGGAATGCTAGCTTAAACCTCTTGTCCAGCTGTTACCTAGGTAAGTGTGTCTGAAAATAAGTATGTGCTTGGAGCTGTTGAGCCAGACTTGCTCTAAAATAGCAAAACACTGAAGTCCTTAAATGGCAAGGAACGTCCAGTTCTGATAAGTCTATTACTCACTTTTACAAGTGATTTAATGGGATCGAGTAAATTTTCTGCTTCATTTATTTCTCTTGACTTTCAGCTGTTCCCAGCTGCTGTGGCAGCACGGTGTGCTGAGTGAACGTGTCTGTTGTTCTGCTCCTAATTAATTAATTCACAGAGCAGAGAGATTAATACTGACAGATAAAGATGATGCAGTTTCTTAGATGTTCATGTTTGAAACAACGAACAATGGTGAGATTAGACACAGAGGCTTAGATTTGTTTGGAAGCAATTATTTTCTGGATTTATCCTTTTTTTTTCGTTTTGCATTCCATGCTGCTACTCTGATCTATCTTTGGAAAGCTTGTACGAAATAAAATTTGAAAGTGTTACTGTTCTTAATACAAAAAGAGCTAAAATTAGCTACTTAGATTCAAATTCTAGTTGTCAGTGGATTGGTTCATTGGTAAGTGGATAAAGTCTCTAATAAGCTAAGCTCAAGGGTTAGCTCTTATTCCAAGTCTTCTGAATACTTGTCAATAAACCAGAAGAAAATTTTAATCCTCTAGTTTAATGAGAGCTGGAGGTGTTTGGTGTCATTGCACCATTGCCATTGCAATCCCACCAGAATGCAAGCTACAGACAGATTTATTTTGTGTGTTCTATGTAAGCCTGGATCTGCAGGAGTAAAAGGTGTAAGCTACCATGGGAGTTCCCCCTCCTCCTGCATTGCTGCTCTAGCCAAAGGATGGTGGGCTCCTTCAGTGCATCAGCACAGGCAAATTGATGATTTTACTGCTCCTGTATATAGCATTGAGGGTCATTAGCACAGTTACATTTTGTCTCTTTGTGGTGCCTCCTTTTTAAAACATTTGTCAAAGATCTGAAGGGACACCAGAGAGCAAGAAGGATGATTTATAGTTTGAGAAAAAGCATGACGAGGTGCAACACTCTGCTATTCCTCAGGGGCTGTGTCTGTGGCACACAGCAACACAGCATAGTTTAGCAAAGCAAGATTTGAATGTCTTGCTGAGTGCATTTGCCCAAAGAAGAGGTTAAATGGTATCTTGAGGGCACACTGAATAGCCTACCCTGAGAGGATTATGCTCGTCAATGGTGTAATGACATCCAGTGGCTGAAAATGAAATTAAAAAAAGAAAACAAGAAAAAGATGGGAACATGATGCAATTTATCATAATGAATGTACTTAATCACTGAAACATGACCTGGAGCAAAACATAGGATCGTTGTGGTGCTTTGGTAAAAAAACCTTATATTTATAATTCATTTTAATAGAATTTAAAAGAGCAGTTCTCTTTATTTGATTACAACTGTTTCTCTGTGTTATCCCAGTCCCTCTATCTTAGTGTTGTTGTTTTCCATAATTCAGAAGGGAGTCTGGCTTCTCTCTTGCTGTTCCCAATGTGATAACGTTCTTAACAGCTGATGACAAATATGTCATGTGGAGTTGCAACTCTGGTTATCCACTACAAAAATCTTAAATAGGATCATAGATGCTTTATATCATTGGGATCCTGTAGAAGACAAGATGTTTTTCTCTAAAGTAGTGAATAAACTTACTAGTAGCTTGTTATAGTTCCTCGTTAGCAGGATTGCTGATTTTCATGTTGACATGGGCCTGTTTAACAGCCATCCATCCAAGTAATGTCATTCTGCTCATAATTCTAAGACTTTATAGGCAAATATTTTCAAAACTGCAGATTCCAGCTTCCTACTTTGAAAGGAATTGTTTCTAATCTTTGTGGGTGACAGAAGAAATTTTCAGATGCAAAACTAGTGCAAGCTGGTACAGCTTTTTTATTATTATTATTATTTTATTTTTATTCTTTTGGTTCTAGTATCTCTCACAGATTTTCTGGGTGCAGCAGTGGGAAATGGAAAATGAACCAGCTGACAGTTTATCATAACGGTTTTCAGATATGATTTTATGTTAATGCTGAAGTGCAATGAATGATGCTGTTTTACAAAATTAAGAAAAGCAGTTGAGAGAAACCCAGAAGCAGTAAACAAGGGAGAGCCACCCCACCAACTGAGGGAAGAGAAAGGGGTCCTTCTCTTACATCTGCTTCTGTAGGTGATTTTTGTTGCCCTAACGTGGTCCTTTTTCTTAATAGCTTTCTTAATGTCTCTGAAAAACTAAATGTGTGCACTGTGCCTAGATAGGTAAGGTCACATCTGTTTGCAAGTGTTTTGAGGTGTTAGAGGCCTCTTGATGGTGACAGAATCAATGTGGTACCCATACTCTACTATTTAGTTTAAATGCACACTGAATTCTTTTATTAATATTATGTACGTGAGTTTATTTTCGACTGTGCACTAGGTCTAATATGAGTTCATATTACATATGAAAAAGAAGAGATGCTTATTACCTACATTGTTTTATGTGTGTCCCTCCCTCAGGAAAATACTGTGGCTTTGGCTTTCAGATGGATGGTTTAATTACTTCGAGAAGTAATGAAATGACGGTGCAGTTCATGAGTGGAACACACACTTCTGGGCGAGGATTTCTGGCATCCTATTCAACCACCGACAAGTCAGGTGTTTATCAGAGTCTGTTCTCACAAAGCAGCCCCAATCCTGTATTCTCGGATCTTAACTTCCAAACTGAAGGATTTTAAAGTAGTCTTCCTGTTACTTCTGCCAAGGACACTGGGTGGTTAAATTACTATTTAAGTTGCTGTAGTTGAAGAATAGGATATCAAAAGCTTTCCCTGTGTAACAAAGTATGAAATCACAGTCAGCTATTATGAATGAAACTGCTGTCTGGATAAGGGATGAAATAAATGTAATCAGAATATAATAATCAAGACAGCAGACTGAAAAGTTCTGAGCAATCTGGAAGGTTTTCCTATGGCAGATGTCTATATTTCATATCAAACCATCTCATGAAAATGTTTATTTCATTAACAGGCTCCTATACACCTGCAACTCTGTAATCTGTTCGCTGCTTTTTAGTTTTCTTTGCCATTTCTCTTCCCCGTTACTACCATGTTTTAGGTGACCCCAGCCTTTAGCAGAAGCTACTGTGTTTGTTCTGCATCTCTCTCCACTGTTTGTAAACATGAATAACTTAAGCAGGCCATAAAGAAAAAGAAGGCTTGCCAGCAATTGCTTTGCAAAGCACAAAATTTGAGGAAGACCCTTGCAAGAAATAGTTCTGAAAAGAGTAAATGAAGAATGTATATTTTTGATGTTAATTATGTGAGTTTTCTGATGTTTTCCTCTGTAATTTGCACTTAACAATCTATACCAATACAAAGCAGATAGAACCATAATATTTGAGATACCAGTAGTGAGTGCCAATAACTTGCTACTGTATTCCCTGTGCTGCCCATTCATTGCCACAGAACTGCTAAATACTTAAAACTCAGGCCTGTTTGACTAGCCTATTAATTTACTTTTCTATTTCTTGTGAAAAGAATGTGTGTTTGTTGCTTTCATATCTTCTGTAAAGCACAGCTGTACATGAAAATTACACTGCACAAAATACAAGTTTGTAGTGCTTCATTTCTTGTCAGCACAATATTCTCATTGGACTTCCCAGTTACTCTGACAAATTATCAAGGCTTATTGTAACACAAAATCTATTGCAGTGCTACTGTTCATTAGAGTATGTTTTCTCAATCTGAGGCTTTAGAACTAGAGAAACTCAGATGTGTGGTTGTTTTGTGCACTTTTAAAAATCAGACTTAGACTTGTTTTCTTGCTTCCTTTGACATGACATTTTTTTCTTTCCAGACCTGATTACCTGTTTAGAGAATGTGAGTCACTTTTCCGAACCAGAATTCAAGTAAGACTTTTTTACCCATTCTCTTCTCCGCTGAAGTCACTGTAAGATTTATTGTTCACTGTCTTAACGCCTCATGTGTCTTGAAAGCTGGCTGTCCAGAAGACATAAGAAACAAAATAATTAGGATTAGAGCTGAATATTTTTGACATTTGCACTTTTCTCCTTATCTACCATTTTGTAACCTCACATTTAGGGTATGATAGAAGCTCATTAATTTGCACTAACATGTAGAAGCTTTTAGAGTGTCTCATTCCCACAGAAAGAATGTTGTATTACAGAACATACGTACCTAAAGTACTGACATATATGTAGCAATTCTGAAAGGAATACCAAACTGCAAAATGGGTTAAAAAAGCCACAAAAACATCTCCCAGCTTGGTGTGAATGAATGAGGTTCTCTAGAGATAAAAAAAAAAATTGCTATTTCTTCTGATAAAGGAAACATGATCATTTCTCTTTTTTCCTTTCTTCTTCACTTCCATGTAAAGTAAGTGCAATGTTCAAAGCTTTAGACTGCTATGAATTCTGTAAACCTGACATTTTGGAGATCCTAAGTCCTGGTATCCTTAAGCGTTTCAAGGTGCGGCCTTTGCATTTCTCTTCATTACCCCAAGCCCCAAGTCAAGGCTGTCAGCATGGCCTCTGCCCTTACTCAACATGTGCTGCAGTCTCCACACCCCATCACTTCCACGGGATGTGCAATATCTTTCAGTTGTGGTTGAATTGCTGCAAAAATGTTGACAATTCAATTTAGAATCTTTAAGTTTTAGTGGTTTTTGTATGCACAGTATAAAATAGCACTGAAGTACAAACGTGCAGCGGAGGCACAGCTGTCTCTCCACTTGCTTTTGAGGAGATAGTAAAAATTAACTTTGATCATTCTTTTATAATAAAATCATTGCTGGGAGCTGTTAAAACATAGCATTACTTTTCAAGTGCACTATTTAAAAGAAGCAGAATATGTAGATGCAGAAGTCGTCACAAAATACATTCACAAATTCAGGGGCTTACATGTGCAAGCGATTTCCAATTTACATAAGTCAGACATGCTTTATATTATGAAATGCTTGCTGTATTAATTCACTGCATTCAAACTGGAACTGTCTCCTTCAACTGAGATACTCCTTTAACTGTCTTCTCAAAGGCATCTTATTTTGTTGTGTACGTTGTGAATATATTTTTGTCTGCTTTGATAGCTGTTTTGAATTAGGATATATCATGGCATAGCAGTATAAGTGAATGATAACATAGTGAATTGCAAATCAAAAATACTGCCCCTTTAAAAAAAATTATATATATATATATGAGTATATATATATATATGAGTTGTAGTTGTATGCATATCTTGGCTTGGTATTTTTTCTCTTCTAGTAAGTATTGTCCAGCTGGATGTGTGATTCCTTTTGCTGACATTTCTGGGACTATTCCCCATGGATACAGAGATGTAAGTAAACTCAAATACAGGCTCCTAGTGAATTTTGGTTTAAAAGCCAAAAACATATATAATTGAAATGATATTATAGTTACCTGCATTAGCTCTGCTGCCTGGGTTCCAGAAGCTGTATCTCTGAAAGGGAATAGGCTACTGTTTTTTTAAACAGCTGCTGAATGGCTGGTGCTTCAGATACAGCCCTGTCCAAGTGGCGTAGCATGCTAGAGACTCATTTTTGCAAAGTCTGCTGAGGAAGGTGGATCACCAAAATATTTCTTCATGCTTTTTTTCATTGGCTTTCCCAAGTGTGAAAAGGTCATGTATATAAAGAAAAAAACATTTTTAATGGTGTCATCTAATTTATCACAGAATCACAGAATGGTTGAGGTTAGAAGGGACCTCTAGAGATCATCTAGCCCAGTCCACCTGTTCCAGCAGGGACCCCTAGAGCACGGGGCACAGGGTGGCATCCAGGAGGATTTGGAAGATCTCCAGAGAAGGAGACTTCACAGCCTCTCTGGGCAGCCTGTTCCAGGGCTCAATTACCTTCACAGGAAAGAAGTTCCTCCTCACATGGACATGGAACTTCCTGTGTTCTAGTTTAAAACCATTGCCCCTTGTCCTATCGCTGGCCATTACAGAAAACAGTTTAACCCCTTCTTGCCTACAATCATATCTTAGGAATTTGTGCATGTTGATTAGATCCCCTTTCATCCTTCTCTTCTCTAGGATAAACAGGCCCAGCTCATTTAACCTCTTCTCATGTGTCATATGGTAGGTGCTCCAGTCCCTTGATATGATACCACGATACCTTTCTACCCCAAGTCTGCCAGTGGTTACCAAATTTATTATCGCAATGAGATAGGGAATATTGTTTGCATTCAGCAGCTATAAAATTTCTAAGTTTACCGAGAAATTGGCAAAACCTTTTGTTTCTACTTTTCAAATGTCAGCTTTTGTAACTGAACTAGCATATCTGCCATAGGACTGGAAGTTGTTGCCTCTTTTTGTTTTTGATTATTATCTCTTTGCTATTAAATAAAATTAAACCTCTCTATATACTTGTTTTAAAATATTATTTTAATAAGCAGTTAACTCAAGTACAGAGAAAGAATTTAAAAATTTTAATAAGGATTTTTAATATTTAACATGAACTTTATGTGCTTGTCTCTGATATTATTTTCTCAAATATTTGTAAATCCTATGTCCAGATGCAGTATTGCCACCACATATCTTACATGTGCTGGCCCACAGTAACTCCTCCCTCTATCAGCCAGAACTAGTTACATTTTCTGGAATTTTGGGGGTTTATTTTGAGGATGGGAAGCAGAGAGGGAGACTTTTCTTTGGAAAAGTGTCAACAAGCAGCTCTTTTCCCCAGGGTGCCTAGGAAGTAGGGCCATCATGGACTGCTGCAACATGCAGTTGTTTCTAGAGGAGCCACAGTGTAGAAGGTAGTTCTGTTGTTTTGTTTCGTTAACCTCAAATTATATGAGAAAAAAATTCATCCATGAATTCTCCCTTTTACCAAAGGTAATTCCTCCCCCTGTGGCACAGCTTGCTGGCAAGCCAGGAAGACCAACCATAGATGAGCGAGTGTTTAAAATAGTATTTTATTCTGTTGTCAGTCTGTTTATGTGTGTTTCATTTGCGGAGAAATGTTGAAGAAAATGCTGTAGTAGTGCTTAAAATAAAATGAATGTGGTTTGCTAGCTTTGCTCTAGCTATGTTATAGGTTTAAGGGCCTGCTCCAAAACACTTGGCAATTGAGCAGTAAATCTTGACTTGCATGGTTAAATCTGTCCTGTGTTTGAGTGAAAAAAGTGCAAACGTGACTACCACAAGTGTTAGCAGATCAAGGCTAACAGTCTTCTGGGGAGGAAGGGAGAAACAGGGTGTCCTGCAAAAGGACTCCAAGTGACTGATCTCTATGAGTCTGTACACCATAGGTAATGGGAATCCTTGGATCACATTTTATTCACTTATTATTGCCCCTTTGTGTAGGTCAGATGGTATACTGATGGATGAGTATACCATGCTCAACAGTGAGTTAAAACAAGAAACGCATACCATCAGCTAAACTTCAGAAAATTGACAGTGGATCGGTCCTTAATCGTGAGATAATGAACTTCGAGTGTGCTTTCTATTAAAAGATTTTTTACATGTGTATGTATTGAACTTCTACTCTCTGGTATAAGAGAAAATGATTTGTAATAAAAGAAAAATGAGTCATTTCTAGCAGGAACACAAATAACAACAATTGTGTTATGGAATAATAACAACAGAACATTTCTGGACAGCGTATTATTTACAATGTCGTGCTTATCTACAGTTGTATATTTACAATGTAGCATTATATTTTTATTCCCTCTTCAAGTCCTCCTCACTGTGCATGGCTGGCGTTCATGCAGGCGTTGTGTCGAATACTCTGGGTGGCCAGATCAATGTTGTCATCAGCAAGGGCATTCCCTATTACGAAGGCTCTCTGGCTAACAATGTCTCCTCGAAAGTGTAAGTGTATCTCTTATGTCCTCCTTATCTTAAGCAGTGGAGATCTTGGCAACATCTGATCCTGGGAATAATTTTAAATAGTGGAGCTGCCTCCTTCTTGGGCAAATTATCTTCTGTGATGTCCTCATGGTGCTCTCTTGCTGTGGTATGGTTATCGCTTTATTTTTTTTTAACCCCTAGACCGTAAAGATTAATTTTTCACATTCCATGAGGAATTTTATCTTGTGAAATACTGGTGTGAGCATCAGATCTGAAACAGAAATTTGAACACAATTTACAGCCTAGTTTCATTTTTCTAGTTTGTCATTCCTAACTCATTTTTATTTTTAGAGGATACTCTTGTCCTTTTTCTATAAAAAGGGTGCAATAGATATATAAGATGGATAATATTTTTCTCACAGAACTTTTTTCACGGGGTTGGTCTGTCCAGCGCTAATGTTGTCTTCATGTCAGAGCAATGTGCGTGGGATTCTCTAAAGGGAAAAGCGGGAGAGGAGGTTGGTTGTTTTAGGGGTTGTTTTTTTTTTTTTTTTTGTTGAGCTATAATACGGCCCAGTACATAGTAATTATTCTGCAGTGCATCCCTGTCTTCTTTACAAAACCTTGTAAAAGTAGGGTGGTAGGTGGTAACTGCTTGGTTCTGGTAGCGAGAGTAGGAATCTGACGCACAAAGGTCCCTTGCCCTTGGTGAGCGCGGTTTCGTCCTGAGAGCAGAGCTGCCATGAGCCCCGGGAGCTCAGGCAGTGCTAGCAGCAGGCTGCCTACGTTGGTGGGGAAACTCGCTGGGGGGGACACGGCTAGATGAAGTCTGAATAATGAGTAACAGATTCTTGAGGAGTGTGGAAAATATCAGCACATCATATTTTGGAGATGGTGGAAATTTCTGAGGGTTTGAATACAATGCTTTTGGAAAATCAAAAGCTTCATTTTTTCCCCCCTTACGGTGTCCTTGAGATTGAAGCATGAAACTTCAGTAGAAATACAGGAGCTTGCAGAACTGCATTTGCATTCAGTCAGTATATTGGTGTTTCTGTAGCAGCTGTGTGTGGACGTTTGGAAGAGGGATATTGTGCAAGGGAAACCAGTGTCAATTGGCATTTTATCTTAGAGGTCCCAGTACTGAAAGTGACCCAAGGGGACTGATTCTTGTTTCTGTTGTTAGCTTAACTTGATAAGCAAAGCATTTTAAAGAATCTCTTATATTTTACTGGGTTTGTTTGAAAGCCTTTCATATATATCATGTCTCTAAACCACATTGCAGGTGAAAAGGGATTCGCATTTGAAGTGCTTCAGTGTGGTACTGGGAAGTGTTACTTTGTCATGATGGGTGCTTCTTAGGCTGCAAAGGCTTCAAAGACAAGGAGTCAGATCAGAAAAATGAGCCGTTGGTTTGTTTCAGGTTTGCCCCTTGGTCATCACAAAACCCTGTTTCTTTTGTTCTCTGCAGGGGACCGTTATCTACAAGTCTCTTCACATTTAAGACAAGCGGTAAGCGTGAGCACGTGAAATACACGTTGCTATTTTTGTACAGATATTCTGAGTGTCCCATGTGTTTTGTTTCTTAATTTTTGTTCTGATTAGTGAGGGGTTTTTTTTAATGATATCCTCAGTAACGTATATTTTTTAATTTATTAGCTTGTTTTGATCACTCATTTGCGGAGTGCTTCATGTATACCTAAACAAATACAGTATTTAATACTTAAGTTTGTTTTTATTCAGCAGTTTATAACCACATACCTGTTTGTTCTGCTAAGTTAATGCTCTCCCTAGATTTGTTTAAGGCATTCCAAACCTGCGCTCTCAGGAATGTAGGGTGGTTGTCCTGCCAGTTGTCTTTTAAAATCTTTTGCTGCTGCCTGGTCTTCAGTAAGCTTTGCTCATCTGCAGAAAGATTCTTTCATGTTTTATTCTTGTATTATAATCTGGCTTAAGGTGGCATCTTTACTTTAAACTTACTGGTAAAGCAGAACTTTTAAAGCTTTACTTTCTTTCAAAGGTTTTACTCTGAATGTTTATCAATTCTTTTCAGATGAATTATCTGTAGTTTTTAAAAGGAAACTAGCCTTTCTGTAGATCAGTCTAGATGTCACCTTTGAGTGAATGTTAGAAATACCATCAAGATACTGGCCTCGTAACTAGTACCATGTAAATAACAAGTCTAACAAAAGCAGTGGGTGTATATTTAGTAAGGATAATGTAAATACGGAAAATCATATACATTCCTCCTCTCCCAAAGTAAACAAATACTTTGCCTGATGCATCAACAAAGGTCTATCGTGCTGCCTGGGGAGTAAAGGCAGGAAGCTGATAAATGTGAGTGTTTTGAGATGAAAATTAAGACAACAGAGCAAAAATTAGAAAATAAAATGCATGTAATATTCCAGACCCCTGCAAGACCTGGAACAAGGAACTGCATATATGCTGACCTAATGACTATAAAACTATTAAGCACAGTGACCAGGACACGTTACTGGTCCTAGGCTGCCTCATACATGGGAGTGTTTCTAGCAGGGATGGAGAATGTGACTGCTGCTGGCAGGGGCCCCGGCAGGGCCTCGCTGTGGCTCTGCCCCGCAGCGCTCTCGGCAGCGGGAGGGAACGGCTGCAGGCAAACATTGCTCCCTGCCGATGCATCCCGGGAATACCCGGCAGAGCGAGGAAGCTCACTGGCATGGCAGAACATGATTTGTGTAAGAGCACAGGGATGTCTCACCACATGAGTTTAGCTGGGATTTGTAGGAGCTGTTTTCTAGCCATTAGTCTGGGGCAAGCAAAAATCACTTAATACTGAAAATCAGAAGCTTGGACCCAGCATCGCTGAGAGACAGCAGGGGAGGATGAGAGTTTTGTCAGCAGTGTCATTTCTATAGAAATGTCAGTAATTGTAATGTTTGCATGTCAACTTTTAAACCTGGAGCAAATAAAATCTTTGTGTAATCTTGATTTTTCCATTTGAATCTTTATCTCTTCCATTGCCTAGGTTGCTATGGCACACTGGGGATGGAATCGGGAGTAATCTCCGATTCCCAGATTACGGCATCATCTGTTCTTGAGTGGTCTGACCAGACAGGACATGTGAACGTTTGGAAACCCGAGAATGCCAGGCTGAAAAGGCCTGGGCCTCCTTGGGCTGCTTTTATCAGCGATGAGCAGCAGTGGTTGCAGATAGACTTGAATAAGGAAAAGAGAATAACAGGTAAGTGAACCTGCTGTGCCTCTTAATTCAGGGAAAGCATTGTTGAAGCAATTCCTGTGGCTTTTTTACTGGAGCCTTGATGCTTGAGCTGCGCTCACCAGGACTGTGCTGGCGCATCCATCGTGATTCAGTAGCTGGGCTCCTTTGGAGAGGCCGCTGGATGTGCCGCTGTCGCTGGCACTCTGGGAGGCTTTGCCTCATGCCCTGGGGTTGGGCTTCTTGCAGTTGGTGGCAGCCTGGCTCATGCCAGGCGGTGTCACAGGAAAATTGTATCCCGAGAGCTAAAACATGCTAAAACATGAAAATAAATAAAAATGACTGATGAAATTTCAGCTGCTGTAGGCACTGCAGAACCCAATGTTTTGTATAAACTTTTCCAAATATAATTGGACTTGTGGAGATGCTGTCCAATTATAAAACCCTGGATTAAAAAGCTGAAATATTAATTTTCACAAACTGATACCTGCCTCTTCTATAATTGGAAATCTTCATTTTCACAGGTATTATAACCACTGGGTCAACCTTACCTGAGCACTACTATTATGTGTCAGCCTACAGAATTTTATACAGTGATGATGCACAGAAATGGGTGGTGTACAGAGAACCTGGCATTGATAAAGATAAGGTAAAAATACCACACATTTTCTAGGTATGTTCTATATAGATTTCAAAATTGTAAATATGGCCAGTTTTGGTATGGAGAGAAACATTAAATAACTATTTTTCAGTGTAATTTGAATCACAAACAGGATTTGTATAAAAACAAATGTGAAAATGTGGAAATATGTAAAGACTTGAAGAACAGTTTTGAAATTGAAAAATGACTATCTGAAGATAGCAATATTATTTAAAAGAAGCTTTTGTTTCCAGTACTAGACCGTTTGGCACTGCATCCCTTGCAGAATAATTGGACTTCTTTCGAAATAGGTTTTATTTTTCAAAATTAAGATTTCTGTTTCTCATCATATTCTGAACATACCATAGATACCAGGGGTTATATTAATTCCTCCTGTTATATTTTTTCAAAAAAGCAGTACTATGCTGAGATTCCAAACACCTTCTTGCTTTAGGAAGAATTACCTAATGTAAGCAACAGGGTAGTCACTTTCTCCTCATATTTAAGATTTATCAGTACTTTATACACTGTAGAACTGAGAAGATTAATGCACTACCCGTTCTTCCCAGAAGTTCATATCAAATTTTGTTAAAAATTATGGATTCTTGCTAGCCTCACTGGAACTAGCCTTTCCTCAGTTTTCTTAGATACATTTTTCATTTCTTTTATAGGCCTGTGGTGTCACATACAAATGGAACAGAAAAGCTTTATTTAGTTCATTTAGGATCCTCTGTCAGTTGGTGTCGTTAAATCAGTCTTTCAGACTTCCTATTCAAGATATATTTGGTTTTAATGGTGTATGCAGCTACTGAGGGAGCTCGCAGATGGAAGCCACAAAAAGCACTTGGCATGCTTTTCCTCCATAAAAATTCCTAGTCCACTTTGCTCCTCTTTAGACAGATAAAAGCACAATGTGTTTTAGGAAGCAGAAATCTTAAGCCATACTTAAATTTTTCTTCTGTTTACAGTGAATTAAAAGTGTTTCCAGGTGGGATGTGACAGTCATTTCCACTCCAGCTCCCTCCTCCAAGTTAGCCTCTAGATTCTTTCTCTCGTGGTCGTAAGGCCATGTCTAACAAAGGTGACTTACAAAGTCTAACAGCAGCTCCTGCAGGGAGCAGCCTGTTTCTCCCCAGACCTCAAATCAGTCTCCAGCCCATAGATTAAGCCACAGAGCATCCCGTCAGCAGCTGAAAGAAGGAACTAAAACCTCTGCACTTGATAGCAGTCCTGGCAAGCAGAAGGCTGCTGGAGGTCAGGGTTGTAGTTAAGCTTCCCAAGGAGTTGTTTCAGCTGTGTTCCTAGTTAAGTTTAACCACTTGAACTGCCGAATTCTGCCTAGGAAAATAGAACAGATTTCAGTGGTTAGCAATACCTTTGTTGTTGCATTTCCAACCCTCTTGTTGACCAAGTTAGATGTATAAATATTTTCCTTGTAAAATTAAGAGATTTGGACCTAATCACACTGGGAAACCTCCCTGAAAGGAGGAGACAGTGACCGACACAATCAGCCCATCACTTTGAACCTACACATCAACTACTGGACTGTTAATATGAGGAATTCAAAGCAAAAACAACAAAACTCACTTTTGCTAGGTTTTGAGTGCCCTCTTCTGGCCTTAAAGTAAAATCTTGATTAGTTAGATTCAGACTTCATAGTTAATATTATTTTCCTAGGAAACTTCTGCTGCTATTGCATTATAGTCTGAGCATATTCTTTTTCTCACATGTTCGTGAAGTGAAACAAATGTTGAGCTTGATTATAGGTAACACTTTTTTGGTGGTGCTCTTTATGTTACTCTGTACAGTGTACAAAGATTACTGCCCATTTAAAAAGTATCAGCTGCAATGTAAAATATTGAAGTGACCAAGAAAAAGGGGAATTGACATAGTTAGTCTTTAATATTAGCATAGCATCTCATTTGATGCAGCTTTGCTTTATATGCACTTTTATCTTTCCTTGTGTGTATTACATAAATGCACACCAGACGAAACAAAAGTTTTCTGAAAAGTGATAAAAACTGACAGTCAATGGTTGTGTCGGTTGTTTGGGAGACTGGAAGCTTTTCTAAGGATTTCTTGTATTCTTCTTTGAAGATATCAGTCACAAGAGGTGTGCTAGTACTCTGGAGTACTCTCTCTTCTTTACATTTTTATTTATGAAACAGGAGAAAATGTTTGAATTGGGTAGACGTGACAGGGTGTTTCAACAGTTCTGATTAAAACATCTGTTTGAAAGCACAGAGGCATCTCTAGGGAGTTTGAGTATAAATGGACTATGAATGTGATTTCTCATCAATAAACTTGCACCATGTGGATTGAGCACAGAAACAAATGTTTGTGCAAAACCGAGTCAATGGGAGATACTGAAATGCAGGCAAGGTTGAGTTAGTATCCTTGATAATTCGCATCCAAAGCTTGGTCATAATAAAAGCCTGGAGGAAGGAATATATTGGTATTATTTAAAGGTACTAGGTAACACTAATAATTCTGGTTGCCATCACTCTTCCATGCTCATCCAGAGAAACATGAAGTGAGACTGATTATTGGAGAGGGTTGCAGTGCTGGAGATCAGAGACGCAGGCTTGTACATTTTCTTTTTTACTTTTGTATTTGTAGCCACATTATTCCAAATGCTGTTTGTACCTCTCTTTAGTAGTAGCAACTGGCATAATACAGCCCAAGTAAGAATATAGTACAGCAGTTTGATGCATCTTTGAGGGGACATGCATAGTCCAATGTACTTTGCTTCTCACTGCATTGTTATCAAAAGAAATGATGCTCTGGTGCAAGCTGTAGCTACTGGTTGGCCTAAAAATAAAAATAAAAAGTAATAAAAGAATATCATCATATGCAGGAAAGTTACTGTAAATTGAAATGCAGTGTTTTGTCTCTCTGTTCTTGTGATGTCTCATTGAATTGTGAATATTTGATCAGGCAGACTAGTTTGCAGCTTGCTTTGTATTACTCAAAATAACAGCCTAAACTTACCCTGATGTTTAATCTGTCTCTATTCATTAGGAATATTTAAGCATAATAAGCTTATATTCAGAGTGCTTTCCAAAAGCAAGATATATGTCCCAGAGAACCATTTACTTGTAAAACTAAACTGCAAGCTGTGGAAGCTTACATGCATTCAAGGCATATAGCTCGCATTTCCCACCACTTTCAGTTGTACCTAGATTTTTAGCATCACAATTTTTGGTATCACAAATAGGTTAGCAGTTAGATTGGTAGCGTTATTTGGATACCTAAAAATAAAAATACTAGTAACTAATTTGAGATAAAGAAAGACAATGCAACACCTACATGAAGTATCACATTTATGTTTAGATTAAAAATTTGTTTTCTCTGCCTTGCTAAATTGACTTACATGTTGATATCGCCAGCCAGTGCTTTCAAACATAAGGACAATTCCTGAGTGTATAAGGACAAACCAGAATTTTTGCACATAAGTAATGCTCACAGGTCCTGAGTGTCCTCTAAGACTGGAGACAGACACATTGTGTGAATTAGGCAGCCCAGGCATAAATTTTTCGAGGCCATTGGGCTTGTTCTGCTGCTGTTTATGTCTATTGAGTTGTTGGTCTCCTGGAATAATTGTTTACTTTCAAGCCTGTTGGATATTGCCGTCATGCTGTTTGACTTTATGGAGTGTAATAACAAAAATATTTGATCTTGTGTGTAAAGTACAAAATGCCAACATGAGTTATTGGAAGTCTGTTAAAACTCTTAACTATTTAATTTTACACAGACACATCAGCTGTTGTGCAGTATAATGACAACACTTAGTAGTTGTAAGGAGCTGTAGTATTTATCAAGCGGTCTGAATGAAATCCTAGGTGTTTATGATATCCTAAAAATCCTAGAAAAATCCTAGGTGTTTATGATATTTACTTTTCAGGATTGTATAGGTAAGTGCCATAATTCTATACTGCAAAATTCTAAGGCACTGTTGCACATAATTTGTGAAGTCTGTATGGCATTTTAAAGATAAACATGGCCCTCGTTCCCTCTGCCCCTTCTGCTGTGGTCTGTGTTGCAGTAACATCCAAGAGGTGCATGGGCAGCGCTGAAGCCCAACTGCTACACGCTACCATGGAAAGACAAGGCACTTCTGACCTGAAAGACCTAATCCTGAACCCGAGCCCTCCTTGCGAGAATAAGGGAATGGGTCATTGCATGGAGAATTTGACCTAGATGTCTCTATTGTTTAAGCAGCTCCGTGAAAAACTTAATAGTTGGACAGAAGTTTGTAGATGTACCTGCTCTGCATATTATCTTGACTATCTGCTTACTATTTATAAATTTCAACCAAAGCAATTCTGTATTGTAAAATTATGAGTTGCCCCTGAATAACATGCCAGAGATGCTTTGGTTAGCAAGGACTAGCAGTGACTGATCACCTATAGCTCCTTCTTTATGCAAATTCATCTTGTTTTTCTTGCTGAACTGAAGGATGCCATGTGAGGCTGTGAATGCAAGATCTTTCCGTCTTGCATTCCCAACCCCAGGCCTTCCATGTTGCTTGCAGTTCAGTCCTTGTAGACAGCAACCACTAGAGGCCAGTGTGATTCCACACTTTACTTGTCTTTTAATTCTGAAAAAATAGGCATACCCATTCAGAAAGCAGATGATGCTTCAAGTGTTATGCTATGGGAAGGTACCAGTAACTCCTACTTCTCTATTGTCACAACTGCCTGCTGTAATTGAAGAATAAATGGGAAATACCCAGGCAGAACTGAGTTAAAATTATTTCTCAACAACATTAGCAGGCAGGATTTTTATTTTATTTCTTTATTTAGTTATTTTTATAAAAGGTAATTTTTGGGTAACATCAATAGAATGTTGCATGGAATCCTTATATGAAATAAGGCAAGAGGTTCCCCCTCCCTGGACCCTTTGTTGTTGTTGTTTTTTATGACATTGTTGTTTTGCACAGGGCAGGGGAAGGGGAGATGTGCAACAGCATTGTTTCGGGGGTGAAATATTCCCAGGATTCAGCACTACTGCCTTTTGGTAATTAAATTATTAAAATTAGTGTACTAAGCGTCAGACTGAGTATTAGATTTATATAACCCATCTGTGTCTCCTTTTTTTGTTTTGTTTTGTTATTTTGCAGATATTTCAAGGGAACACTGAATATTACCAGGAAGTTCGCAATAATTTCATTCCACCTATTATTGCACGTTTTTTCAGGATTAACCCTTTAAAATGGCACCAGAAAATTGCAATGAAAGTCGAACTTCTAGGATGTCAGTTTAGTATAGGTAAGACAACATAAAACCTTTGAGTAGTGCAAGGTAAAATCTGTGAAGCATTGAAATATGTTGGTAGAGATTATTTTGTGGGTAGATTTTCAATGAGTGAAAAATACACTTCTTAGCTGAGCAGTCCTTCTGTAACTGGTACTTTTATGAGTGTATTTTTTTTTTAAAGTTATGAGGCTTGTCAGACCTTTTGGGTGTAACCAGTGTGTTTCAAAAGATGTCAGTCACTTTCCATGTTTATTTTTCCTGCTTTTTTTTTTTCTTTTCCTCATCACATCAAACTTCAGAATAAAAATGGGTCCATCTGTCTTTTCTTGAAAATAAAACTGAAAAAATAGCACCTCAAATACCTTCACAAATACTTCTCTTCTAAAGGCCGTGCCCCAAAATTTACCCTGCCGCTGCCACCTCCGAACAGCGACAACGACAAGAGTGATGACTTCATTCGTTCAGTGGAGACTTCACTGGAGACAGATAAAACAACTTCCACACCCGAAATAAAAAATACCACAGTCACTCCCAGTGTAACCAAAGGTACATAAAATTTAAGCTTTAGAACTTTAAAAACTCCTTATAGTATTTTGCATATATTAAATGGTTTTCAAGTTAACTTTTCTCCACAAACTTTATATGCTATAGGAAATGATCACTTTAATATGACATAAATGGTCACTTTAATGTAAGTACTCTAAGATGCTTATGATAAAAATGTACAGTTGCATACAGTATGCAGAAATAAAAGCAGTTTGATAAGATAAATAAATACCAATGTCTGCTTTTTAAATTATTATTCAAAACAAAGTCAGCTTTTAATTACTGAATAGATTTTCTGTTAAAAGGAGTAGTTGCAACTTGGACTTCCCTTCAGAATTAATCAAAGGAACTGCTTTGTTATTTAATTTGACAATTTTTATGACAAAACACTTTTGGCATAGCTAATCTTTTACTGAGTGCTTGTGTTGGCATGAAGTTTGAAAAACGCACAGTCTGGCAGCATCATATTGTTTATCAAAGAAAATGTTCAGGAAGGGAGAAAGATTACTGCAAATATAGGCACTGATGAAGCATCCTTTAGAGCACAGGTCTGCACACTCTGTGGAGACTAATCGTGACAGTCCTGTGCTATTTACTTCTTGTAGGAGGGTCAAACCTAAATGGTTATCTACTCCTGACATCTTTTGCCTTTCTTTGTTCATAATAATCTATGGGTTTTTAATAGAAAAAATAATATTTATTTCAAAACAAACTTTGATTAAAAAAAAAAAAACTTAGAAAAATGGTGCATAGGTGTAGACAGTGTAAATATTGATGCTGTTTAAAGTGTCGGAGCAGCCAACAGGGTAGCATAGCTGTGCTATAGCTATAGATGTGATATTGGGCATCCAATGCAATAGACAGAAAGCTAACTAGAAAATGACACAATTACATACCTTTCTCTGAGTAATTTTCAAACAAAAGCCTTTCTGTCTTACACCACTTTGTTTAATGACTTTGCAGATGTGGCATTGGCGGCAGTTCTGGTTCCAGTCCTGGTCATGGTCTTCACTACTCTGATTCTTATCTTAGTTTGCGCATGGCATTGGAGAAACCGGTAACTGAGTGGATTAATAGAAGTACTTTAAATGAGTGTTAGTCTGGTGTTTGGAAATGAAGTGTTTTGCATGAAATACAATTGGAACTAGATGGTTTGCATTTCTGGAAAGTCTTTTCAGCATTGTGTTCTGTTTGTGAGAAAATGCCATTTTAATAGCTAACATGATGGAAACTGTGCTCTGTAACTATTCTCATCAAAAGTGCTTTTCCTGAGTAGATTTTTCCAGTAGCAGCAGACTGGTAATAGGAAGTCAGATTATTGGTGCTTGTACTTGACCACCAGTTACAGCAAAGGGAACAGTTGCATCTTCTGATAAGCAAAATAGCTAAAACGCTCCCTTTTCTTTCTCTCATAGCAAGAAAAAAACTGAAGGTACTTATGATCTACCTTACTGGGATCGTGCAGGTAACAAAAATGGTTTAATAAAATACTTTACTTGGCATTCCTGCTTTAAGATGTATTTCAAACTGCAGTACCTTAGATATTTTCCAGTGGCAGAAACTCTTCTCTAATACTGGTTTATTATAAATGTAGGGGTAGTGAACTCTGAGGGAACTTTACTTTTGGTTCTCTGAACTTTCTTCAGAAATGAAGTCTTTTCTCTTGTCAGAGCTGTAACTATAAAAATATTTTAATAAACAAAGTTTAGAGCCTTTTAATTAGAGTAAGATGAGAAAAACTCATTTTTAAGGAATGTTTTTGTACAGATAAGAATCAGTACCTGTTATTTTTTCTTCTGGAGAAAGACTTTCATCTTGACAGACCTGTATCATAGAATCATGGAATCATAGACGGGACCTCTAGAGGTCATCTAGTCCAACCCCCCTGCAGACGCAGGGACCCCTACAGCACGTGGCACAGGGTGGTGTCCAAGCGGGTTTGGAAGATCTCCAGAGAAGGAGACTCCACCACCTCTCTGGGCAGCCTGTTCCAGGGCTCTGTCACCCTCACTGCTAAGAAGTTCTTTCTTAAGTTCCTGTGGAACTTTTGGTGCCTCAATTTGTGGCCATTTCCTCTAGTCCTATCGCTGGCCACCACTGCCAAGTTTTATCTTTCTTTGTTGCCCTATTAACAGTGTGGGATGACTTGAATCCCCTTTAGGTAGAACTTTCCATTCTTGCGCTCTTGTTCCCCATTACGTTGAGATCAGGCACTTCTGCAGGGCAGTGCTTATCTAGTGCCCTGAGAATCCTTGTGCTACAGCTTATTAAAGACCTACTGCAGCCAATGACTTCTCACTTATTCATCTGATCGTACTGCATTTTTTTTGTCCTCATTTTAGTAGTCTGCATCTGTGCATTTGTTCACTGACAGCTTTAAATGTTCCATGTCCTTCACACAAGAAATCTTTTAATGATCTTATTTATTACAAATCCATTTCTGCTAGATCCCAGCATTGTTACATTAGAATCAAAATATGCTGTATTTAAAGGTTCATGATAGACATGCTGGATTTTTTTCACGATTGCTTAAATATGTATGTACAGTATGCAAGTCCATTATAAAAGGACCCTGCAATTCAGCAAAATGCAGTTTCAGAAAATGCTGTTCTACTCCATGGTCCTTCTCTCTGACCCTGCTCATAGGTTACTTCAAGTTTTGTTTAACACTGTCTAGTGATTTTTTTGAATCTGCTGATTGGCCCCACAAATACTGCTTTCCTTACTTGCTACTACAAAATATAAGCTCTGTGGTATAAAAGACTTTCTCTTCAGTAGCTGAAAATATGACACGTATAGATTCTTACCTGTTTCTTTTCCTTAATCCTTGTGAAGGATGGTGGAAAGGAGTGAAGCAGTTTCTCCCCACCAAATCAGCAGACCATGAAGAAACTCCAGTTCGCTATAGCAGCAGTGAAATTAGTCACCTAAGACCCAGAGAAGTCCCAGCAATGTTACAGACAGACTCTGCAGGTACTTCTAACACCTCCTGAAATATGAGCTGTTTCAGATCTATTCTTAGAGTGCCGTGGAAGTATGTATTAATTTACTGATTGTGCACAATGGAAAGACATTTTTGCAAGTAAATGCAATAATCCAAGTGTCTTTGCTTGTTCTTAAAACTTGGGAAGGCCTGAAAGTCTCTTTAACCATATTTTCATGCACTGAAATAACGTCATCACATCATATTTATGCATAAGTCTGTAATACATCACATGTATCTGCATAGATAATATAAATTAAGCCACCCCCTTTGGAAAATGGAGAATTACTGACAACAGAGTGTGCCATTTATTTGATGAACCATTCACTAGAGGAAGATGACTCTGCCTTTGGGTCTGTGTTTACTCATTGATGTCAGAAACATACAGACCTGCAGCATTCTGGCTTCACAGCAGACAGAATTATTTCTTTTTTGGCTGCCAGCTTGTCTGGTTTTAGGCAGCTTTCCCATTTTCTCACTTCCAGCTTTTGTTATTCAGATCACCTGTCAAACTAAAACAGCTCAGCAGACCATGTGCAGGCTTTCCCTCCCCCGGCACACTTGAGCCAAAGCCAACCAGGATAACTTCGTTCAAGTCAGATTTTCCAGGGAAGCAAGTTCCAAAGAAACTAAGAAGTTTGCTTTGAGGCAGATTTGCAGCATGGGAACTTGCAGCTTACATGGGAGAAAAAAGGTGTTACAAACATAAGAAATCGGGATCTTGTAGCAGAAGTTATGTAGCAGCTTGTAACTGTTATTGTCTGAAACACCCTGCACTGGCAGATCCAGAGCCCATCAGTTTGATCTCGGATAATAATTTCTGTGGTGCTGTTGATAGGATCTGTTTATTGTGATGCCACTGTTAAAATGAAAAATGCATTAACTGTATATATGTTTTTCTTTGGGTCTTGCCCCACAGAGTACGCCCAGCCGCTGGTAGGGGGAATGGTCGGCACGCTGCATCAGAGATCCACCTTCAAACCAGAGGAGGGGAAAGAAGCAAGTTATGCGGATCTGGACCCTTACAATTCCCCTGTACAGGAAGTTTATCATGCTTACGCCGAGCCTCTGCCTATAATGGGACCAGAATACGCAACTCCCATAGTCATGGACATGTCCAGCCATGCCAGCGCGCCTCTCGGCGTCTCTCCCATTTCCACCTTCAAAGCTGCAGGGAATCCAGCCGCTCCCCCAGCAGGACCCTACAACAAAGTCTCGTGTGGGACAGAGAGCCCCTCATCGGCGCAGGCGCTGTACGATACCCCCAAGGGGCAGCCGGGGCCCGGGGCCGCCGCCGAGCTGCTCTACCAGGTGCCGCAGGGCCTGCCGCATCCCGCCAGCGCCGAGGAGCAGCCGAGGTAGCTCGGCAGCAGCGCAGCCCCGCGGCGGCAGCGCCCGGGTTGGGAGAGCCAGCTCCTGTGGGCTCGGAGCCTCTTCTTGGGGAATCACCTTGTCTTAATGTTATTCGTATTAATGCAGTTGAACCAAAACGTGTGTTAGCGGAGGACTGGGCAAACAGCGATTCTGCCTTTCCACTTGTGTACAATTATGCCTTGTCTCCTGAGAAACTGTGGACTTTTTTTCTACAGTTGTCTGTCAGCAGTGAAAGAAGGACTTTTGAAGATTAACTCCAGCATTTCAGCAACATGAATTGTAAATTGGGAGAAACAACTTAAAGTAGGAAAATCGGCAATATAGGTCTTGCTAATGGTACTATTTCTTAAAGAACAAACAAACAAAAAACCTCCTAACCTCTGTGTGTAAGCATGAGAGAGCCTAAAATTCATTTTCCCTTGTGGAATAACTGCGCAACTTCCAAAAAAAAGTTAGTTAAGACAGAAAAAAACATTAACTTCTAGACAAAGCAATCTCAGTGCTAATCTACGTTATTCCAACTGTTGTTGACAGGAATGGAAATCACTGTGTGTGTGTTCCTCACGTGCTTTTCACACCAGTTCTATCATCTTTCTAAAACCAAAATCTGGTAGCTCTGTAATTTTTCTTCTCTGTGAGGTCTTAAGCCACTAAGTCCTGTTCTAGAGACACAGTGAGCACAGATTTTAAGTCTTTTAAGGAAACTACAAGGCAACCGGCCCTATATCTGTCTTGAACCCAAACCTCCCCCCAAGTGGTGCAAGAAACTTCCAGGTGTTCAAGGAGACCAAATGTGAGAGGCTTTTCCCCCCTCAGCGTGTCTGTTGTTGTGTGTTTGAAGATGTAAGCATATACAAAGAAAGATATGTATATACTTTTGTGCGTGCCTAAGGAGGCACACGAGTATTCGGACGGTGCGTAAAGCTGGTGTTCTGCATGCCTTTAGCACATATGGTACTTTCTAGCACAATGGGAAAAGTTGGCCCTAGGGCTGCTTTTTTTTAATGATTGTTCCTTATTAGAAGTATAAAAGACTCCAAAACCTTTGCTAGGTGCAGATTGTCTTAAAGTGTATCAATTTCAGAAGCATTTAATTGAATATATAACCTTCAAATGTGCCAATTTTCTCTCCTGAAAACGTTGCAGTCCATCTAAGATAATGTAGACTAGTTTTATTTAGGTAATCAGCTAATGAAAACAACTGGGATGTCATATTTGCCATTTTTTATCTTGTTAGAAAGAAAGCACAGCCTTTTTAGTATAAGCATAAGTAGTAGAAGCAGCTCTTAAAAATAAAGCCATTTTTATTGTAACCACACTGTTGGGAGGATGCTGAATTAACTTACAAATGTGAAAACGCCTGGTTATACATTAGCCCAGTTTTATGGACTTTTGCTGGGTTTTTATTTAGTTGGGTTTTTTTTTTTTCCCCTGTGATGTAATTCAAGTGAGTCTTGTTTATTGCCCGTAGTCCGTGTGCTGGATGGACAACAGCCAGGCAGAACCTCAAATATGGTGAAAAATGGCTCCCATTACCTGCTCGTAGCAGTAGTGTGCTAACTTGCCACCACGCACTTTACGTGCACGGAAGCCGTAACACAGTAATGCGGAATTACTTGTGGCCTGTCCAACGTGTGGAGTGTGTTATTGCATATCCTGTACTGCTCGAAGGGCTGCGGCTGCATTTTTTATCATGAGAATGATTCTTTTAAGAACTGGGTGCCTAATGCTTAAATGTGAATACAGAAATGAGTGGTATACAAAACCGATTGATGAGAAGGAAATTGCTGCATATAGTTGTATTTTTTGATATTATTGCAGCTTATTCTGCTTGGTGAAGCTAGCCTGCAAGCTTTGTAGTTTTTTGCTTGAGAATGTTAAGGTTGTTCATACCCATCAGTAGCGACTATGACTTTGAAATGAACTGAGCTGATTTTATTTTAAAAATGTGGAAGACTGTTCCTTGCGTCACAATGTGACATACTGATTCCAGGCAAATGAAGAAACTTCTACTTTCCTAAACTATACAACTTTAGGCTAATTCAACATAAAAATAAATGAATGTGTTCAAGGTGAGAAAAAAATAGCACCCTTAGAAACCTGCATTTAGCTTTCCCTATAGGAGAGATGTGGTAGAATTTACAGCTCTAACGTGGGCCAAGGTGGTGTGAGAATGGAACGGTTCCTCTGCAGTGGCCTGGGTTATTTTGAAGCAACATGAATATAGTTTCTTTATCTGAACAGTGTGAGCAGTTGA
Organism: Eudromia elegans; assembly: GCA_003342815.1. Classification (NCBI taxonomy): domain Eukaryota; kingdom Metazoa; phylum Chordata; class Aves; order Tinamiformes; family Tinamidae; genus Eudromia; species Eudromia elegans. The sequence goes on from PTEX01000395.1 coordinate 61,159, forward strand.
CCAAAATGGCTGTTTAAGAATGTAAGTACTTTTTATGAAGGAAGTTGGTCTTAAACTTTGCTCCTTGCTTTCAACTTTGAACATTTTATCTGCTGGGGTAAAGAGATAAGGTCAAATATGTAAAAAGTTGGCTATAAAATGTATGCTATGAACTGCTAAATGTTGATTTGCAAATATATAAGCTGCAAATGACACAGCTAAGCTCAGCCTTTTCCTGTGTACAGTCCCAGCAGAGGTGTGCCTAGCGAGGCTCTTCTGCATCAAAAGAAAGATGGACATAAAATGCATTTCAGTCTTGTTTGGAACAAAAATGACTTGAGTGTTCTCCCAGAATGTACATTCTTACCTCAGCATGTATTGTAGTTGCTCAGTATTTGTATATGTTGCTAGAACCTAGACTGTATAAATAGTGAGGGGTTTTTATGTACGTTAAAGTATTTTAAATAAATTGTACATATGAATTACGCTTGGTGGTTTTGCCCAGCTTGACGCCTAATTGAATCAATCTGTGGCTTGTCAGGGCCAGGGCACTGTCTTGGGGAGCGGCGCTCTGCTCCTGCTGTGACGCTACCGCGTGTGGAGCAGCCGCCTGCGGAACAGGCCCCCCCATCACCCAGTGTTAGCGGTGGTGGAGAGAGACCTACCGGGGCTTCCGCTGAGGAGTTTTTGTTGGACGTGATGGTCAAAAAGTCAAACCCAGCTTTTAAGCTGTCAGTTCAAAGTTTTTGCTAGGCAAGGCTTGACACCATTGTTTGGAAGACAGTCAAACACACTGTGACAGGCGCACAGCACTTGATTATGAAACTGCGTGATCAGCAAACAACTTCTGATCCCAAAAAGGGGGCACACACAACTGCAGGTCAGCGCTCAGGGAATCCAGATGTTTACGCCAACAGCTGGCTGTGCTACCTTGCAGAAGGGCAAGGACCGCGTTTTGCCCTTGACCATACGTACATAAACGCTGCTGCACGTGAAACTGCATGAAAGAATCCCGCGTATGAGAATACACAAAATCACACTGAACTGGAGGAAGCCCAGAAGAGCATCGAAGCCATTCTGCCTGCAGTGCGTGTATTAAAGAAATCTAGAGTCAAATTGTAGTATAATAAGTAAAGCAATGTCTAAAACCACTATCTAGAAAAAAAAAAAAAAATCTTGTGAATGTTTTAGCTCTTTTACCACATTTGTTTGTGGCTTTCAGCAGGTCAAGGTGTAGACTGGCCAAGCAAATTTAGGTGGCAAGTAGAAGTCTACAGAGCTGTATTACACTGCTGTAATAGAGTCCCTATTTAAGGAGGATGAGGAAAGGGTAGTGAATGTTTGGTGGAGAATCCTATTTTCCTTAAGTGACAAAACTTTCCTTAAGTGTTCCTTATTCCGCTTGGTTGTGTGTATCTTCTACACTATTCCCTATTTTCCAGGCAGTCGATCTGGGTAACATGCCCAAGTCTCACATTTGCTGGTGAGCAGCTGCGCTTCCCTTGCCTCTTTCCTGAAGCTGCTGCAGCTTCCCCAGAGCTGGTGCTCCAAGACGAGCCGCTGTTGGTAGCGGTCTGAGGGCCAGAATCCATTTTTCTACTGAGGGAGCCTCCCCCTCCATGCTGGACTAGCCTGTTACATGGTTCTTCCTAGAGCAAAGACAAAAGAAAAAGCTTAAGTTTTTAGTAAATAAATATGTGTGAAACAACAACGATTGGGGTAAAATAGCTTCTAAACTACAGCAAAGCTTTAGTAACTGTCCGCCCTGCTTGCCTGTCCGCCCTACTTGCCTGTCTACCAAGTGGATGCCCCTGGGCATGCGCTTCCTGCCCCACGTGGTGGAGGGTCTGCGGGGTGACCTTCCCCACGGCCACCCGTCCTCACAAGGGAGCTCGGCCTCACGTGTGGCTGGAATCGGCCTGTTGCAGGTCCAAGTGTGGGAGGGAGAGCACAGAAAGCCTCAGCTCCGCCAGCAAGGAGCAGCAGACAGGACCTGGAAAAGCTCTGCTGGGGTTGAAGAAGTTTCTTTGGAGCAAGCACAGCACGAGAGCACGGCTTCGGTCAAGACTTCCCATGACGCTGCCCAGGGAAGGAAAGCAGGCAGAGACAGGCACGAAGAGAGAGAGGGCTCCATGGCAGCTATTTCTAGCACAACGCATGTACATTTGCAGAGGATCGGAGAGTAATTCAGAGTTTGATGCCAGCAAACCCCAAAGGCCAGAGGTATTTTCTGCTCCATCGTGCTTCAAAGGGAGAGAAAACAGAATTTCACCGTTGACAGTTAGCTCTGCTCTACCTTGATGGACTTAAATCAATGGGAAAACAGAACTATGGCAGACTAGTGGAAAGCTAAGTCGAGGTGCAGGGAAATCCTTACAAAACCTCTGCCCCCAGAAGACCCCATTGCAGAGCTTCTGCAGAGTTTGCACAGGAACCTAGGTATGTGCATGGTCCATTCATCAGAGCAGCTAATGCTATATTAACCAGGAATGTACCGAAGAGATGACCGAGTGTACTTGCCTTGGACTGATGGTTGATGTTTTGGTGAATCTGTTGACAGAGCAGTGAAAATTGCTCGTTCGTGGGAATCTCGCAGAGATTCAGCACTTGCTTTCAGAGCCCCCTTTGAAAGCAAAGTAGTATTCTACATCAGCAGCAAACTGTGGTCAAATAAACACGCAGAAACGAAAACGCCTTTGTGTATATAAATACATGATATGATGGGCTTATCTTATGGATTGCATTTGCAGAACCGAAGTAAGGACATCCTCCAGAGACTGAGACTAATACAGCAAATATGCCTCTGATCTTTTTTATAGAGTTTATCATGGTAATTTTGAAAAAGAAAACAGAATGGGAAAAACTCGAACCCCCTGAAGGAAGTCCCTAAACCATCTATACTAAAAGGCCAATTACTCCAATATCTCCTTCTCCCAAGGTGACCATGGTATTGGAAGCAAAAAATTACATTTAACTGGAACAGGTGTTGTGGCTTTCATCCCACATAACAGCATTTTAGCTGCTGCAATCCTGGAAATCTTCTTTCCAAGGAGTGGGCAGAAAGAGCTTGTTACCATCTTCAAGAATTGCTCAGCATCCTGTCTTAGCTCGTATTTACTGAGCACTGAGGCCTTGCTTGAACTGAATTCTGGAGGCAGCATCCATTGTTTACGTTTACAAAACTGGACCATTTCAATTAAACATATTTACCTGGAAGGAAGCACAACCAGGCAGCTGCAGATGCTAACACAAGTTGCCTGTCTCTCTTCTAGCAGAGGACGAATGTTGTCCAAACGTGCCTGTATCTCTGTCATATAAAGGACCCTGCAGTAGCTGAAATGGGCAAGGCGGGAATCGCCAACCACATTTTCCTAGTACAAGAGCAAGAGTTTTTATCTCCCATACAGTAAAGTCTAAACACTGTGCTGGAGACTTAAACCAAAAGGACTTTCTTCTCCCTTTGATTTGTAAGGACATCATGGTCTACCTACCCATAGCCATTAGCTCAAATAACTAACTTTCAAGCAAAGTCTCTCTGAGGAAAACTTGCCAATATGTCAAGGATATTACAGTTATTATGAATTGTATGAAATTATGAGAGTGTAGAAGACAAATAACGCCCTCCTCCCCCATCTGCCTCGCCCTAGTCGCCCATGAAGAGGAACCTTTCAGAAACGCCTTAGCAATAATGTTAGGTATTTATATCATGGGGTTCAACATGATGTCTGCAGCATCATGAACGGGGAGGGGAGAAGAGGGGAGGAAAGGAAAGGAAAGGAAAGGAAAGGAAAGGAAAGGAAAGGAAAGGAAAGGAAAGGAAAGGAAAGGAAAGGAAAGGAAAGGAAAGGAAAGGAAAG